>CALNXK010000599.1:87500-103729 GCA_942486035.1 Porites lobata | reverse complement strand
GCTTGAGGAAAATCAACGGAGAATAAAATCGACTTAGAATTGAACCGAATTACAAATTACACGCTTAATTTTAGAATCTTTCACGTGCGCGTGAATACCTCGTCCCCAGGCTTTTCCCCTCAAAAATGGGTGGGGCCATTTTTTGAGGGAAAAGCCCTCTAGACGAGGTTAGCGTGAAAAATTGTCCCGACCGGGGTGGCATGGAAAAAGTATCGGGGACCATCTTGCTTGGGAAGCCAGGCTTTAATGATTGCATGTACCTTAGGCTAATTCAGAAAATATCCGTAAAATGTAATTGAATTAAAGTAGTTACACAGTATGGGAAACCATTCATCAAGATTATTTTAATTTTACTGTTATTCTTTGTTAACCATTGAACTAGTTTCATTAATATTTATGTAAGTATTACAAGAGCTTTCCGGCAAAATTAATTACCAGGCTTCAATAAAGAACAATAATGTTTGTTTTTTTTTTAAGTTGGAAAACAAATGTGTCCGGCACGAATTTCCGGCACGATAAGAATTGCCTTCAGTGCTCATACAGTTGCCGTAATAAACCCTACTGAGTGGTTAATAAATACCGTATTGACTACCGGCAGAAGCTACAACAGAGGTTCGATTGCTGGGTCGTAGAAAACGCTTTTAGTGTTATCAAATCGATCGGACTGATCAAAGAGAACAACTGCCGATGAACTCATGATATAAGGCAACAAGTGAAGCTAAGGAAGAGGTAAGTAAAAAAACTTTTGTATCAGTGCGGCTAAGTTAAACGCGGACAACATGCAGTCAACAAAGAAAGTCAAAATTGATGTTTGCATTTGAGGTCGCCCCTAAACAGAATGACAACCGAAACCCTTGCAGCAGCAGGGCGATGTTCATCAGTTCTTGTGAACAAAAAAAAACAAAAAACAAAAAAAAAACAAAAAGTTTTAAGGGTGTACGAATTAAGTCAGAACTGTTCTTTCGCGTATGCAAGACTAAATCTACAGCCGCGGGTGTTACGAAAACTAAGACCTAAGACCTCAGACCCGTCTTAGTTTTCGAGATTACGAAAACTAAGAGCCCCTAAAATCGAATCTGTTGAAATATGAAGTCAAATTGTAACCGAAACAGGTTCTAATCTGTCAAATTATCTTCTGTCCGATTCTTTCCACCGAGTTTTTGGTCAAATTTAACGGTAATTATAAATTTAGGGATCTTTGAACGGTCGTTATTCGACTTCGTATAAATTTTACGGATTGGTTTTGTGGGGGTCTTAGTTTTCATAATAACGAAAACTAATAGGAGTCTTTGTTTTCGAAATTACGAAAAATTCGGTGGAAAGAATCGGACAGAAGATAACTTGACAGATTAGACCTATTTCGGTTACAATTTGACTTCATATTTCAACAGATTCGATTTTAAGGGGTCTTAGTTTTTCGTAATCTCGAAAACTAAGACGGGTCTAAGGTCTTAGGTCTTAGTTTTCGAGGGTCTTAGTTTTCGTAACACCCTACAGCCGCTCCTTAGTTTATTTCACATCTATGTATAGGTAATAGCATGATTTGTAGTGATATTCGGCATAAATACCACGAGTGATATTTCAAAATTGTTATACGTAATTTCACAAGCCGTTAGGCCAAAAGTGAAATTTGAGACAATTTTGAAATATCACGATGGTATTTATGCGAAATATTACGTACAAATAATGCTATTATTTGTTTATACTACTACCCGCAAAAGCTGTTTGTAATTTTCACATGTAGGTATTTCAAATTAAGCTGAAACACCACTGCTCTAAGCCTATCAGATTGTAGAAATTTCTCACGTAGTAGTATAATTTCCTTAATTCGATTTTTCTGTCGGATTAATTATGGAGACACTTGAAAGTTCCATTTTAATTCCCCAGGGTAAAAAAAAAAAAAAAAGAAACAAAACAAAACAAAAATATCTTACGGGTGGGGGGTAAGTGTTTTGTCGCCCTTTTGCGTAATATACCTTGTGGAGAAAACATGAAGCTAAAGGACACAACTGGCCAAGAGTACTAAACGAAGTTTGAAAATCAAGAAAGATGGCGGCTCAGAACTTTGCAAGTCGTTATGATGATTTTCTCAGCCTGCTACCCACTCGCGGCTTCAGGCTATACAATTCAAAGGAAAACAAAAAGCCAGTCATTGGTGCAAAAGACTGCGATGATTTTCACAGTTTTCATGATGACAGAAGATGTCCGCGTGAAGTGTGGTACCTTTTCATAGTCAAACTTTGGCTTTTTTCCGTGGAGGTACCTCAACGCACTTCGCCATATATAATTGGCATGTTTGAGGCTGATTTTGTCGCGCGAAAGGCCCGAACGATTTGACTTCCTGGCCTTTAACCAAGGTACGATCTTGAATATGATGTTTCTCTTTTATTGTATTCTATCCCCTCTCCCGAGTAGATGAGATCTTCTGAAGGGCTCGCTATCGCCTGAGGGTTTTCTGAGGGAGTGAATACTAGTCATAGATGGGTGGTGAGTACAATAATTGTTCTGTTAAGAGTATTATAAATATTAATCCTCTTTTCCTTTTCCACATTTTCTGAGGGGTACAGAATGAGGACAATACTTTTTCTGGTGACTTCTAAGAATAAATTGGTGTTAATTTCTGAGGGTGCCTGAGGGTTTTCTGAGGGAGTGAATACTAGTCATAGATGGGTGGTGAGTACAATTGTTCTGTTAAGAGTATTATAAATCCTCTTTTCCTTTTCCACATTCTCTGAGGGGTACAGAATGAGGACGATACTTTTTCTGATGACTTTATAAGAGTAAATTGGTGTTAATTTCTGAAGGGGGTTACCAAGGAAAAAATGTTCTGAGGGGTCTGGCCAAAAACACCTCATAAGGGGGTGGGGGGTTCTAAAGTCATAGCAGGTGATAAAAAACCAGTCATAGTCAGCTTAAAACACCACTTTAGAGCTCCAAGGCAGGTCTAGTGTGTTTAAGTCATGTGGCTGGCCATTCCAGGTGTTGGAGACTAACTTGTCTAATGTTTCTGCTGGGTCAACGGACCCTTCCACAGTTTTTTCAACTCTTGACTGGGACCATTTAGCAAAAATCTGTCAACATAGCAGAAAACAGTGCCTTAAAATCCGGAAAGTTGTGAATTTTGATAGTTTTTAGTTGAAAACTAACAAAGAAATAGCTCCACAATTCCAAAGGTGCAGAATTTTAAAGTGTTTGTATGGTGGGGTACAAGTTTGTGCCACTGATGATTAATTAAACGTGTATTTCGGTATCTTTAAGAGGCACGGAGAATGGTATACTATGTACGCATAGATTGACCGTGATATGACCATTTTATGTGCCACATGGTTTTAACATGATTTATTTCAATTTATTGCCAAGGGCCAACTTTTATGAATATTTCCATCAAGTTTGTTCATAAATAACATATCCACAAAACTCAAACTCCAAGTAGTCTGCAAAAAATTGCGATAACACGATAGATGTCAACAGTAATAGTAATGATGTTCACCATGAGTTCATGCCTCATCCGCAATTAATGGTACTGACATGAGCGGGAGTGTAAACCAATTAAGCCTCAGACTCCTAAGGCGGACTAGGGAATTAATGCTACCTTTCTCAAGGATATTTTACAGGGATTTTTTTGCAAAACTAGCAACTCTTCTATGTAGCAGCTGTTGAAATGTGTTTCAGACACTTTTTTGGCTTATTAATCTGGATCTTGTTTACTGTGGGTAATGTCGACTGAGATATCGGTCGACATAGCGGTCGATATAGCGGTCGACAGTCGGTCGATATAGCGGTCGACAGTCGGTCGATAGTCGGTCGACAGTCGGTCGATAGTTGGTCGATAGTCGGTCGATAGTCGGTCGATAGTCGGTCGATAGTTGGTCGATAGTCGGTCGATGGTCGGTCGATAGTCGGTCGATGGTCGGTCGATAGTGGGTCGATAGTCGGTCGATAGTGAGATATTCTATCGACGCCCTCGACACTATCGGTCGATATTCCGTCGACATATCGGTCGACTGTCGGTGACTATCGGTCATATGTCGGTGATATTTCGGTCAACTGTCGGTGATATATCGGTCAACTGTCGGTGGTATATCAGTCAACTGTCGGTGGTATATCGGTCAACTGTCGGTGGTATATCGGTCAACTGTCGGTGGTATATCGGTCAACTGTCGTTCGAATATTAGTCGTGTGTTAATTTATCAGGTGAGTCCAATGGCTTTTTTTTTAAGCAAAGACGTCATTAATTACTGTTATCATGCGATGGGGAACATGTGGCAGTGCAAGGCGCGATTACGCTATGAGAAGAACCGAAGAGCACTGGGAACTAATGACATGTAACCTTTTTTTTTCCAGTTTGTATCATCACCGATCGTCTGAGTTTTAGCTGTTAAACAGAACCTGTCTCAGCCTAAGTTGAATCTGCTGCTCCTGTGGTCCCGCAAAAATGTAGGAAAATGTAGGAAATGCTAAGTGTCGACCAATTACTGACCGACACATCGATCAAGTATCGACCAACTATCGACCAAGTATCGGCAAAGTGTCGGCGAAATGTCGGCGAAATGTCGGCGAAGTGTCGGTGAACTAAAAAGCTATATCGGCCGAGACACATCTGGAACGACTATCGGCCGTGTCTCGACCGAGTGTCGACCCACTATCGACCGACTATCGACCGCTATATCGACCGACTGTCGACCGAGTGTCGACCGACTATCGACCGAGTGTCGACCAAGTATCGACCGAGTGTCGACCGAGTGTCGACCGACTATCGACCGAGTGTCGACCGCTATATCGACCGCTATATCGACCGATATCTCTCGGTCGACATTACCCACAGTAAACAAGATCCAAAGCTGCTAAGGTTATGAGATATGATGTCATATACACCGTTCTTTACATCAAACAATGCGAGTTTTTCGTTCTTTTTTATCCTTATAACAAATGGAACAATGTCAAAAGTAGCAAAGTGATTACTTTTAACACAATTTATTTATTAAGCATGAGAAATCCTTAGTATGTAGTCTAATAACACGAATGTAAATTTTCAGTAAAATCCAACTTGTCGCGGGCCTTGTGAATGAGAATCAGTTTGTAGAATTAATGGCGAATCATCTGGCCTCGGTTGTTCAAAGGCTGGATAGCGCTTTCCACCGGACAAATCTCTATCCAGTGGATATTGCAATTAGTTTCCCCAATGGTTATCCGCTGGATAGTGATTTATCCGGTGGATAGCGCTATCCAACGTTTGAACAACCGGGGCCAGGAGTTTAAGAGTAATGCGAGATTCTTGTGCGGAAAATTTGCGTGCGTTAAGACTGTACTCTTTGAAAGCCTAACCAAGACATCTGCTCTGGAAAGGGAAATTAAGCTTCAATACGATAGCATTTTTTTAATTACTAACTTAGTAACTAAGACATTCTTAAGAGCAACTCCATGCAAATATCGACCAAAGTGCGGCAAGGCTCAAAAATAAAAATCGCTCTTCTTTTTGCATACTGATAGACTTTAGTAAGTGTACAAACGCCATGTACTTTTTTCTTCGAAAGATCTGTTCGTTTCCGAGAAAAACAAGAAAACCTTTTCAAGCTGCGCCGTCGATTTCGCAAGCCGAAACAGGGTTGAAATTCATTATGATTCGCTCGACTTGCATTTCAAAACAACCGCGCTAGAAAAAAAGCTTGTATCTAAAATTGTAAGTATAACTCGTCGTTGACCAAAATATATAATATTTTTAGCATTAAAACAGTCTGAGTAATTATAAAAAAGCTAAAGCGTATGTCTACCTGTTGTTCAACCACGGAAGGTAGTTGAAAAAGGACGATTTTCGTCTTGTGCCTTTGATCAGAATTTTTCAAGATTGAAGGGGAAAACACTACAGGCATCAAACTATTATGTTATGTTAAAATTATTTTGGGAAATCATTTTGAGCTGCTCAGAAATTATTTGAAATTCGTGTTACAGACAACCTAAAATAACGGCATCCAACACATGAGTCACACGACCACCACGAACAATTTGACTTTAGTTTTCCGTTTACAACGCTGGTAGCCTTGATACATAGAACACATTTTTTAAAAATGTCACCTTAACTTGTATCTGTTGTACTTCAAGCTCCAAGTTGTTTCATTTAGCCGTCTTAATGTTATCACCTATGCTACCGTAGTCGTGAAGTCCGCTGGAATGTGTCCGTTGGAGGTGCGTGACATCTTTCTGGTAATTTCTTCATCCCTCTGTTTTCTCTAATGTTTTCAAGTTATCATCTCATGTTTGTTAAATTTTTGAGAGCCTTGGACCTTAAAAAAGCCGTCTATAAAATATAGCTCGGTAGTTTAACTGTCAAAGCAAAGTTGCTTGCTCGTGGATCCGTTCACTTTAACTAATCTCATTTGCATAGGAGTGTGCCAAGGGTCTACTTCCGGTGATATACACGTGACGAGCTTCACCGACTTTCGCCCGTTACTTCCAGTACACTGAAGAAGATTCATCTTTTATATTCTTCCTTCTTCAAAAATATTCCAGTTGACATTATTTTACCTGACAAGTATCTTTAATATTTTGACATTTTAGGCATTTGATTAACATTATCGAATTAAATTTAGTTTAATTTGATTCTCGACAACCATAAACACTGTTTGTGTGCGCTCTTCTTCGATGAAGCTATGGAAGGTTCGTGCTCCTTCGAGACATTAGTAGGTACTCTGTGTTCGTTTGATGGAAGGGATAAGCAGAGATCAACTGAGATTGTTCCTTGTCGCTGTCAAACTATTAAGGACGTAACTGGACATAGGTCGACATGGTCTCTTTCTGGTAATGAAAGCGAAACACACTTTATTTTAGCTCAGAACTGACCAGCCAGACCATTCCCGTTGCACTAGATCAGTCAAATCCGAAAGAGTATGCTCGAAAGAGGCAAAACTCTTGGAAAAATCCTATTTCATTTTCAAAATGACTGGTCAGGCAAAGGTCCAGCTGGCCAGTACTGACAAATGGAAAGCGCCCTAAGTTCCTTTAATATATGCCCTTTCCATCGTTCTGAGCTCGGTATTGGATGGCGACGGAACAGTTATACCAATTTGTGCCAAGTTCGAAACGAAATCGCCAATCACATAATTGAAAGAAGAGGGAAACCTGTTAAAGCCGACAAAAGAGTTAGAGGAAGAACATTTCAGAATATATCTATCAGCAAACCGGTATCCTCATTCCTGTAGGTTCAGGTACTCTTGGTTTATTCACTGTATTATATTCTAACAAGTCACTTAGATTCAATCTACGAATACTGTATAAAGTTTATCGTAGTTGTCAACTCTCTTAGATAACCCAGAGTCTCCCGGGTACGGTACCAATCCACCTAATCTGTCAGATAAAATAAACCTTTCAGTTTTTCTCTTAGTTTGAAATTAAACCCAATTTTCCCCAGAGTAAATATATATTTTTTTAAATTCAAAGATCATAGTCCACTTCTGATGGCATTTGTTGTTGTCGTTTTATTTTATTCTATTCTTTTTTACATTTACTTCAAACGACTGACTTGTACCACATTCAAGACAACGTGTGCGGATATGGCGAATGACGAAGCCATTGACTTGAAGCTCAGTAGCAGATGCGCTTGCAGAATCTTACAAGGACACTGGGGATCACGAAGAGAAATCTTATCTATTAGGCACGGACCATTAGAAAAGTTATGGGGGGTGGGGTGGGGAATTTTTGAGCCGCAGGAATTTTTTTTTCGTTATCAAATTCCTTCATGAATTTCAGTTTTAGGCCGTGGCATGAATATTTTTTAGGGTTAATTGGCGTGCATGAATTTTTTTTCACTTAATTTTCTCTTCCGCGAATACTTTTTTTGTACTTCTCCCCCCCCCCCCCCAATAATGTTTGTTTAAATTAATTTAGCATTGCAGAAATTACATTTGTCCTCTATTAAGAGGGCACTCTGAAAAAACGCACGTGCAGGCCAGGATTACCCACGTGCAGCCAACAACTGGAAGTTCCACTTGTGAAGATGGGAAGGAAACATGTACACAATTTAATGCCGACGTCTCGAAGCAATGAAAATATTCAGCGAGGCTACCAATTGAACTCTTCATTTTCAAAAATTTTATATTATACGCATGTTTTACGTTTGCTTTTCGCCTGCTTTTAACGGGATCTTGACAGCTGTAATCTGATATTACTGTTGAAAGTAATTTGCATACTGAGTCACAAAACGTTCGCATGGGCGCTTTATCCTTCAGATTGGCGCTTCCTTCTGCGGTGTCCAGCAGCATTTTGAGACAAAAGTTGTTGACAGATAAGGAAGAGAGGGTTTACTACGTGTTTGCTAAGCGAACTTCGTTAGAAAGCATGCGTGTTGGTTATGAGTCTCAAACAGAGTTTAATATAGAATGGCAATGAACAGATGGCAACGGGAAACATTCTGCCGTAAAACTAGACCTGAAAAAAAGAATAGGGTAAGTATTTTAGCATTTGGAACTTTGTGCGTGAATATTACCAAGACTTTTTTGGAGAGACGTTTCATGACCTTTGGCTGGTTGCACGACGATAGTCACGCATATGTTAAAGATGGCGTTACTTTATGTTGTCTGTAAAACGATTTTCAAAAGAGAAGCTCAAAATGATTTCCCCAAAATAATTTTTACATAACATAAACGTTTGATGCCTGTAGTGTATTTCCCTTCAATCTGAAAAAATTCTGATCAAAGGCACATGTTGAAAATCGTCGCTGTTTTCAACGACCTTTCGTGGCTAAACATCAGGTAGCCGTACGCTTTAGCTATTTTATAATTACTCAGACTGTTGTAATGCTAAAAATATTATATATTTTGATCAACGACGAGTTAAACTTAAAATTTCAGCAATAATTTTTTTCCTAGCGCGGCTGTATTGGAACGCGAGTCCAGCGAATCATGATGAATTTCAACCCTGTTTTTGGCTTGCGAAATCGACGGTGGGGCTTGAAACGGTTTTCTTCGTTTTTCTCGGAAACGAACATATCTGTCGAAGTAAAAACTACATTGCGTTTGTATACTTACTAAAGTCTACCAGTCTGCAAAAGAAGAGCGATTTTGATTTTTTGAGCCTTGCCACGAATCGGCGATTTTGGTCGATTTTTGCATGGATTCGCTCATAATAAGTCCTTCGATTTCTGTCGTGAATTACAATTTATGATATTGGTTTTCGGGGGATGAGCGAATCAACGGAATTAATAAATACAAAAAATTGTATAATAGAAATAAACCAGATGGAATTGCGTTTTCATCAGAAGCTTTTCTTCTTCTGATCTTAAAGTTGTTGAATCCGACTACCGAATCCGGACTCTCTATTCCGACTTCTTCTCCATCGAAGAGTTGCAATTATATAAAAATGAAATGCCCACTATTTGCAATGACAGATTGAAAAAGAGTACAGCAATAAGTTGATTCCTTCATTACTGAAATCTGCTGATAATCAGTGAGAAACGTAAATTTGCTTGACAGCGGAGGGTGATCAACATCGGTAAGTCGAGGAAGCGTGACTTTTTAGTTTTTGATTTCTGCGTGAAGTATTATATGAGCGGATAAAAAGTTTGCTAAGAATCACAAGCGAGCGAAACAGATATCAAATTACAGTCGAACTTCTCTACAACGGTCACCTTCGGGACAGAAGAAAGTGGTGGTTGTGGAGGCTAGAGGTGGCCATTATGGGGAGATGGGGCTGTCATATGACAAATTCATTAAGGGAGTACAGCATCGGTTATTGTGCAAGTTCATACTCACTGCATCCCATGATGTTAATCCAATCATAAATAATATACAGAGAGATAAGGTACATAAAAAACGTGAATATTGTTTTGAATCAAAATGTTTACGCGACAAAACGAACAAGTATCGTCGACAACTTACTGCAGCAAAATAATGGAACACTATCAAAATACGATGCCGCAATTAATCATCAACGCGCCTTACGGATCAAATTTCGTGACCATTCCTGACTTTTTCATCAGTCGCTGAAAAACACTGGCTGTTGTCGAGAGGTTATTTTGGCAAATGGGGACATACTTCAGTGGCCGTTGCCGTTGTAGAGAGGTGGTCGTTGTAGGAAGGTTTAAGAAAGAACAGTATGAAACAGGAAAGAGACGTATGGACTTTCCGGCAGGACAAAAAAAAATGGCCGTTGTGGAGAGGTGGCCGTTAGTGAAGGGTCGACAGTATACCCTGCAAAGCAAAAAAAAACTTTCGTGCTAAAGGGCTTGGTCATTTCGAATTGACTATAATCGAAACTCTAATTAAAACAAGGCGAAAATCGACAACACCCTCAACAAAATGATTTAATGTTACAGGGAAGCACTCGCAAAAATGGCCAATTTAAATTGTTAATTACAATACGTTAGATTCTGTGTCAGATGTCGCCCTAAACTAAATCAGTATAGTATGCTATTATGGATTCTAGCCTGTTTCACCCGAAAAGGTTTGACTTTAATATCGGCGAGAACTGTATCAACCATTCCCATCAACTCACCGCTTAAGCTGGCAGTACCGGCGTTAGTTGAGTAGACACGTACTAACTTTATGCAAATGTTTAAGTTTTTTTTTAGTGAAATATCAAAGCACTTCTTACGCTCATGTGCAACAAAGGCAGTGCGGTATATTAAGTAATGGCTTAACTGAATATTTTCACTGGATTTACTGATTAAAGTAAAACGACCGTATGTGAAATTTTATTCATTAATTTTGACGCAGGGTCGAGGCAGTCCGGCCAAATTACCGAGCGGTGCTCTTCGTGTTAAAATTGCTTTTTCTCAAAAAACCTGATACAATTTTCTTTTCGGTCTAATATCTGGTAAATATTTTGTTAGTCCAATATCAGTAGCACATCTCACGTCCATGCAATAAAGGCAATGCAGTAATGGCTTCATTGAATATTTTCATTGTATTTAGAACAATCAGTAAAGCGACGCAGTGAAATTTTATTCAGTAATAAGTTTGGCGCGCAATGTCGAAGCACTCAAGCACTTGTGTCCTTTGTGTTGATTTGCTTTTTCTCAAACCCTGCTGCATACTTTTGTTCTAGTCATATTTCTGCGACATATTTTAATCCAGTCTAATATTACAAAACATGTCACATCATCCATATAATACAATAAAAGACAATGCAATAACGGCTAAATTGAATATTTACATTGGATTAAAGAATTTCAGTAAAGCGACGCGATGTGAAATTTTATTCTAATCATTTATTTTGGCGCACAGGTTCGAAGCACTCAAACAAATTCGAGTGGTGCCCTTTGTGTTGATTTCCTTTTTCTCAAAATCTGCTGCACATAACTTTTTCTTTTTTGACTGGACTGTAGATAGACAAGTAGGTAAATATTAGTAAGAAAGCAGAAGACGACTGAGTAAAATCGACAACTTTATTTATCAAGCAAACATAAATAGAGCGGGAAAGCAAGCTTTAGTATAAGTCAAAATACGTTCAATTATCGTAAATCGCTTGAATCATTTTGTTTTCCTTTTTTATTTATGTTGTTTTTGTTGTGAACTTTTTAGTTTACAATGAATGACAAAACATTAGCTTGGAAAAGTACATAAATCGATATTATAGGTGGAAGCAAGTTCAGATCAGTTATCTTATTTTTAAGCCGAGTTATGTGTTCCTTAAACGATAGGGACAGGTCTAGGTATATGCCTTGACACTTACAACAATGGTAGGTCATGGAGCGAACAGAAAGTACTTGTTTAGCTTTATTAACTTTCTTCCTCTCTTCGCCGCGAGTTTCAGTTTGAAGGTTTTTCTTCAATTTTGTCTTTTACTTATCCAGTTCCTTTTTGGACAAAAAACCAGGTAGCTCTTGCGCAGACACGAATAGTCTGAAATGCCATCCGTCTTTTTGTCCCACCCTCGAATGGGCGGTACCAAACCCTCTGCGCACGTTGGGTGGTTGGGCGAAGAGACGGATGACATTTCAGACCAAGGCACAAAAACCATAGGGGCTTCTGTTCACACAGAGGACGGTGATTGCGGCGCTGTTTGTGAGCAAAGCTACGCCGCGCGGATCTTGAAAGTGGATCGTCATATATTGATACGTTTCTGTGCCACTCTTTGGCCCAGTGTAAACAGGTGTCCATACCAGGTGTGCTATACTACTAGCTGTCCATACCAGGTGTACCAACCAGGTGTCCTAAGATTTTTTGTTGTCGAATTTAACCAGTATTTAGACATCCGACCCCTGAACTCTTTGGTTTATAATCTTGGTTTCTCAGGTTTTAAACTTAGTCGCATCGTTAAGTGCAGAGTAAAGTCCAGTTTAGTTCGACCAAGCGATTTCTATTTTGATCCTCTAAAAAGATGGTATATAGTGATTCTGAGTTTTTTAATCGCAAGTGTCGAATCGTTCTGTCATAAATAAAACAAATCGTAAACTGTTCAAATCGTATCCTTTTTTGAAGATGTTAAGGTGTTTCAATAAAGTTTTTCGGAGGCCATCCTGGTATTTTTCAATCGCTTTAAAAATGATTTTATCACTATGAAATTTTCACCACTGACTGAATTTGGATTGAAGTTTGTCAAAATGTAGTTTAAGTAAAATTGATATCACTATGACAACAATGAACAAAACGCTTTGAAATCGAAAAATGTCGAGTTTTGTTTGACCTGCTATTGACCACTACAGAAAGTACCATAACACACCATAATGCTCTTTGTTTGTCACCCCAAAATTTTACTTAAGCATTGTTTTCAGTTTCTCTTGGGGCCATTTTAACTCCCGAGAGAAAATGAAAGCAATGCTTATGCAAAATTTTGGGGTGTCAAACAAAGAGCTAGCATTATGGTATGTTATGATATTTCCTGAAGTGGTCAATTAAGCAGCATTGGATGGATGAATGAATCAAGGAATTTCCCTTATTTCAATACGGTAGTTTCGATAACTTAAATTTAACTTATTAACTTGTGAAAGCCGTATTCAAATACACACTGAACGTAAAGGTCTATTAAGAGTGACCATTGAAGTACAAAAACTGATCGTGTTTACAAATCTAAATTACTTAGAATTCCAATTAAAAGAGGCAAAAATAGAGAAATTTAAGGATTAATTTAATGATTAATTGAAGATAACCGATTGCTGGAAAAGTTGTAAGAGTTTTTTTTTTTTCAAGATTGTAAGCTAAAATGCAATCATATCTTGATAACAAGCTTTTGAAAAGTATAAAAACAAGAGAGGCATAATTCAATGAAAAACAAAATTCTAGATTCAGACAACAAAAATGGAAACAGAACTAAAAACTACATTTTGAGAGTCAGTCAGAATTTAGAGTCAGTCTGTGGTGAAAATTTCAAAGCGATCGAACGGGGAAAAAATCATTTTTAAAGCGATTGAAAAATATCGGTATGGCCTCCGAAAAACTGTATTGATATGAAACACCTTATGAACATCAGATGATCAATGAAAGGGGAGCGCAGAATTACCCTGGTTCTATGAGTTTTTCTCGAAAAATTGCCGCGACTAAAGGCGAGAAAAAAATGCTCTTGATATTAATATATTACTGATCCCATTTGGACTTATCTGCCGGATATTTGCTCCTGTTAAATATGCTCTACATGTCAATCCCATTTTTCGTGCAAAGTGGAGATGTTATTGATAAATGAATAGAAAAAGCTAACATTTATTGGCGGACAACAGAGTTTACTTCAAGTCAACATGTACGACAAGACACATATTAACAAAAGCTGTCCATGTGGGCATTTTCCGTAGGATTATCAATTTGCGCAGAGCACGTAATCAAAATTCGAATTGATCGCTCATGATTTAGTTGAAAGAGCTGGACACCCTAATGGTGGGCCTGACCCCACTATTTGTATCGAAAACAATTTTTAGCTATTTTTTCACACTTTTTTATGAGTACGAGATTAATAGACAAGTTGAATAGATACGGTTCAGTCGCCCGAGAGTTTGAGGTAAGATTGCCAGGAAAGGCTATCGAGAAGATAACAGGAAGAGGTAATTATAAAGTTCCGGTGAACACAACGTACATGGCTTATTCCCTTGCCTTGGATCTATTTTGAAAATGAAAGTATTATGTTTTAACAGATTAAAAGACAAAGTTAACTTTTTTCTGGCTTCTCGGGAGAAATTTTTGAGCCAAAAAATTTAAAATAAAAAAGTATGTGATGTCCACGATGACATTGAACCCCAAAGCAAACGGAATCCATATCGCTCCAGGTGACGGGACACGCCTTTGTCATAGGCACTTTACTTTGCAATTACCTAATAAGATGTTTTCGTAATATTTGTTTCTTTTTTTTATGTTTGTTTGACTGACATCTTGTGCCAAATTGGTTGAAGAAAAGTTGAGATTGGTTTCAGTTGCGTCGTAGACAATCGAGGCCAAATTTAGGCTTAACTCCTGTCCTTCGCTTCGTATAGTTTTTATCATCCACGTTCCTCTCAGTTCATTCGCAAGAGCACTTTGTTGTAAGTACGAATATTTTTCTCTATCTGTTTTAAAGTAAATGTGCAAAAAAGGTGTTACGTTATGGTACTTTAAAATACCTTCAATTTGGGCCGTGGTGAAAAAGCTATTGTCTTGGAGTTTTCCATTAGCAGAGAAGAGCTAAATAGCAGTCAGCAATAACTGTTTGGAAGCGAGTTTCCCGCAAAAGTTACTTTATTTATTATTAATTTCGTTTCACTTTATTATTTCAAGTTATGCGAATAATTCAGAATCCGATCACCAAGGTTAAAAAAGGTTTCGGCTCTGGTGGGGGGTTTTCGAAGAGCGGCACTAAACGTAACCCATTGCAGCGGGTATCCTAGGACCTAAGCATCTCTGTTTTTCTCCCTGTGTAAAGTTTTTTATAAATGCTTGTTCTCCTTAGCGAAGTAGAGAACATCTGCCTGTTATATAAATGACGAGTTCTCTCAAAAGACCGCCCGCTTTCTTTTATGTAGGTTGGCCTACACTTTATTGTCCAGTCCGTTCCGGCGTAAGAAGATTTTAAACCATAAAAAAAATTAAAAGTAATTTAATTCTACCGCAGCTGGTTATGTCTTTTTAATGAAAAGACTTTTTAAATCAAAATTCCTAACATTTCCGGCTGACTACAAGAAAGCAATTTGACCCTGAGCTTTTAGGAAATGAACAAAACAAACTGAGCTAATAACGAAAGCCAATAAATTCAGTTTCATTAAAGCTTCCGTTTAATCGTTGATGTCAAATGTAAAAGCGCAGCGACAAGATGGCATTTTCTAGACTGGTTCTTCATTTATAAGACCAATTGGGACCTTGGTAAGCAGTAAACTGGAAAGTAAAGTAAAGTATTGATAATATAAGTACTGATTCGATTTGCTATTACAAGGGAGGCGACCGCTTAAATAAGAATAGGGATTCAGTTGCCATCACCGGCACTGGGCTGGATGGTGCGCCAATTACACTGAGGCATTATTGACTTTTTATTGCCAAATTATTCTTCGTGCTTTGAGTTAGAGACTAAAAAGAGATCGGTCTATAAATACTTATTAATTGATTATAGTAAACAATTGTTCAATAAGAGATTTTTGATATGGAAAAAAAAAGAAAAAAACAAGATGGAAAAGAAAAATAGAAAGAAAAGGAAAACGACAGTCACTTAATAACAAGCCATAGAAACTTACTATACAGAACAAGTTAGGTCTTTCACTTAAACCGGGGATTTAACAATAAAGTGTGCGGGCTAAACAATCGTCTCCGTCGTTACTGGGTTAATGGAAGCAACCCTAACATTCGTTTATACTTTGTTGTGTAAAGTATTCATTCATAAATCTAATATATGATATGAATTAATCGCAGTTTGTGTCAGGTATACTTTAACCTTCATCGTCATGGGGCGTAATATTTCCTGACTTTGCTGCGCTTTTCAAAAACACGCGAATTCTGAAATTCAAAAGCCAAGTCACGTTTGCGTTCTTCAATGCCGTTAATCATCTTAGCGGACCTCTTAGGTAACATAAGTGTTCTTCAACGAGTTTAAAAGGTCGTGGTTTGTGATTGGTGGATTTTGATCCATTTTGTGCGTTTCTGTGTTTCAAGGTTCGTTGCTTGTGATCGTAATTATAACATAGGCACGTTAAACGTGCATGAGCTATTTTGAATACTTCGGTGTAACCTTACCAAGAATGATGAATCTACCTTTTTCATCCTAAATGTAGATTTGGTTTTTGTGCGAAATTGGGTATTGCGCTACATAAATGAAAACGCGAAACGCTCAGCTGAGTCGATCCTCAACCT
>CALNXK010000599.1:0-82500 GCA_942486035.1 Porites lobata | reverse complement strand
AAAAAGTGAGTCCGGACCCATTTCATAAAAACATGGTACGGAAGGTTTACACGGCAAAAATATCTGGTCCGTACCAACTTTTTTATGGGTCCGGACCCATTTTTTTGTGTAGTGTAAATGGGGCTTCAGGTGCTTTAGTCCAGATTTGCTGCTCCAGTTTCGTCTGGTCCTTTGTGGCGTTACTTCGTGACGAGGTAATGAAATCGAAACATCTTGAAACATTGCAGAATTAAAAGTGTCGGCTTTTCACCGAACATTCGAAGTCTTTGAAATAAGTTGTAGTCAGAAAGAACAAAATCATTCTCAAAGGACAAGAAGGATCACTGACAATCCGTCTATATCAACAGAAAACAATCACCTGCTCGAACATCCTCCATCTTTGACTTTAGACTCTGCCAAAAAGATTGAATCTGTGACGCCGGATTACCGGACTCCGGAATGCGGAATACGCTATCCATTGTTGTACGCCCCAATATCCTGTTATAACTGGTGTGTTGAAAATAGGTTGTGAAAGTCGTGTTACTTGAAATTTTGAGTTTATTCGATGTTGACATAACATTAATTACCATGATAATAATGGTCCATAATAGCCCTTTTTGTAGTCAGACCGTATCTCTCGGAGGGAATGTGGGAAGGGTGTTAAACATATGGAAGCGGTTCTTTGAGAAAAATATCTAACTCAATGTGAAAGTGTGGTGTATTTTGAATTCTACTTGGGAACATTAGTGCCACAGTTAAGCTTTATAAGACCCCCAAAAGACCGTGCGAGATAAAAAAAATCACTGTTTATGACAGTCAAATCTGGTGCCAGCAGGGTAGGGCATTTGTACGCAATTTGGACACTCCCCCGGGGAGAAGGGACTCCAGTATGAAAAAAAAATGGAATTCTTGTCGCAAGCCAATCTGGACGTGTCTCACGCTTTATTTGTCTCTTTGAACTGGTCTACACCAACATCCGACTTCACTTCGCTGCTATTTCACGTGCAACTAAAATAGAACAAATAGTTCTTTGAAAAACACGAAGACAAAACGACTTCTCTCTCCGAGTTTGAGAAGACATGGGATCATTTATAATCATGGTCTGAATAAAGTTGCCAAAAGATTTGGAATTCTTAATTATTTATCAGCATACAATAACAATAAAATAATCTCAGAGAATGTCGGAAAATCATTTTGTTCACTGAACTCTGGCTCCTGGCTCCTGGTTCCTGACTCCCGATACAGTGTTTCCGTGTGGTGGCAACCGCTGCTTAAAAAACGGGCTCCATATAATGTCAAAGATGTCGGACGTTTGCAACAAGTGAATTGAGCTACAACAGTGGCAGAAATAATTCTTTCAATGGGTTAAGAATCGGCTTTTTACCTTTCGTATTGTTTTGTCCTAAAACAACTTGATTTGGATTTTGGTGCGTGAACTGATGGCTAAGGAATTTTAGTCGTACAGCGAGTCACGACGGTGAACTACGCTGAACTGGACATCGAAGGTGGCATGAAGAACAAATCAAAGCGGGCACAAACTAGCAGTTGAGACATCTAAGAGATACGTATATGGATTTTATTGATCGTTTATATTGTTTTTAGGGCGAAATTGTTAAAGTAAGTAGAACTGTGAATTAAATCTTTGTATGTTGTTTTTACATGAAAAGATCGCGTATATAGCTATCAAAAATCATCGTTAGCGTTTCTTGCACAACAATTTTTATGAATTTACCCTTATTAATGTTAAATCATTGTCCTATGAGTTTTTTTGTTCGATTTCTCCTCATTCAAAGGCAAACACACGAATATTGTGAGGGCCTGAATTTTGATGAAATATGCAAAAGTCGTTCAGTCACATGAACAGTTTATGTCAACTCATGGAAGAAAGTGAATTGCCCAAACTTTTTATGATCTTTTTCTCAACTTAAGTGATGGCTTTAACTACTCATGCAAAAGTTATAAAGATAAGCGGTTGCTCATCAGAGATATTTGGGAATAAAATATCCTAATTTTACGTCTTACTCAAAACCTGGAAATGATGACCCAACTTAAGGGGGCTAAGAGGGGGGAAATCGAATCGGCGACTTTAAACAGTTTATTGTGCTTAAAGTCTTATGATGTCAGATTATCTCTCAGTGCATTTAAGTTCCAGGTGGCTTTTCTGTTTGTTGCACTGGCATCGTAAAGTTAGCTAATTAATTATGCATAAACGGGCAAAATGGCGATTTTTACAGGGGGAGCCCGGATCTCCCAGGGAATTTAATATTTTGACCTGACATTCTGTCACATAAGCTAACTCCTGACACCTAACATTTGTGCCAAGTTTGAGCGAAATCGGTGATTTGAGCATTATCACCTCCTGCCTGCTTCTGCCTGGTTTTCTCATGGACACACTCTTAAGCCAAAATGTGACTCATCGAATACTGAGTAGTTACGAAATACAAGGATTTTTATAATTGTGGTAGATGGTTGCATCATCATAATTCACGAGGTTTTCACGTGCGATTCTACTCAGTGAAACAGCCTTTAACTCCGACAACTTATTTCATGTTTTAAAAGCTACAAGAGCCTTTTTTAAGGCATTGGTTACAAAACGAAATAGGTCTTCATACGTCCAAGTTACTATTTATCATTGTGAAAAGCCAATCTGCATGAGATGTACGGTCACACAGCCGGCACTTGAAAGTTTTGGACTTTCCCCCCTTTCGTGGTTCGTACGTGAGGGAATTCGAGTTATCACACAGTAATCTAGTAAACAGAATTATGAAAATAACTCTTGCACACAATTTGCACGTGAAGATGTTGGTCTTTGGCCCTTTTCCAATTCGTACGTAAAAAAAAAAAAAGGCAAATTGTTTTACTACAAAATTTTCTCAAGCGATTTTCAGAAATCACCTCGGCTTTATTACAACATCTGCAATTAAATTATGTTTCATGCAACGTCAAGGTTGATAGCCTAACATTTATCAACTTCCAAGACAATTATCAAACTGCCGAAATATATTGCTACTTGTATCATGTTACTCTACTCAATACAACAGTATCTAATTATTGTGTCAACTAGCTTCTTCCAATTTTATTCCCTAACGCTACTGTTTTTACTTAAGTTACGCGTCTTTACTAAATAAAATACGTTTCAGAAACTATAATACTTAGTATGCAGGAAGGATGTATCATGTTGTTCACTTATTGTTCTTTTTTTTTGTTTTGCCAGAACGAAAAAGGTCTGTTGAACTTTGTAAGCGAGAGAATAATATTCTTAAGGCTTGTTTACAGGATTAACAATACTTGGTACAGCTTTCAAAAAACTAAGCTGCCTTTTAAATTTCTAAAACCTCATTTAATAGGGCGCATACTTTCGAATTAAAGTCTATATCTAAATATCAATTATTGCTTCATTGGAAGAACTTTGAAAATATATGATCTTTTATACTCTACCCAGTTGTAGCAGGTGAAACAGAACTCATACTGACGTGCGTTGTACTGATAGCCGAATTAGGTCAGAAATGCCTTGAAGCAGCATCCATACTAAAATATGAACCCTTAAACAGCTGCATCACTGTACACAGCGTTTGAATCATGAAGATATTTAATGTAATTCTTCCAAACACCTCTAGCCGTAATAAAAGACGAAAAAATTGTGAAGAATAAAGATGGCGGTCTCAAAGTGCCCTTGTTCGACCTTTACCAATGTCATGTTTAAGTAGATGCTAAGATCTCATTGGTTCCTAAGCATCAACTAATAGTACCTTCAACCTTATTGGCTCTTGCAACAAACATCCGAACATACAAAGTTACAAAGATACAAAGCCACAAAGATACATACGCTCTCACCACGGACATATGAGCTATTTTTTCAAAATAGCTCAATAATTGGCGGCAGCGCAGTATTTACTGGTCTGGACAATCTTTTGAGTTGATCGATTTACCTGGATTTTATTAGGTGTATGGCCACGCTGAGTACGGTTCAACGGAGCTCCGTTATATAAGTCGTTTTAATTAGTAATTCTTGCGCGAACAAAATTCTATGTTTGAAATGTCATGTAGAAAGGAGCCTCTGCGTGGCCCTCATTAAAAAGATATCATGCAGGAAATGGAATAGGCTCTCTTCTTAGTGCATACGAGATTATAGTGAACCTAACTACCTGACGGAAGCATTGTTAGCTGTTGCATTTGCATGTATATTGAAGATAAGTAGAAAACAACTAGCATACTATCAAGAGTTCTGCCTGTGATTGGCTAACTACTCATTGTCCATTGCATGATTATAAGATAGCAAGCCAGCGTGATCCTGTTAGTATGTAAGCTATCAAGAAAAATATATGATAATATATATGCTTGCGTATATATTGTACTTTGCTCAATTTTTTTTGCTTAAGGCGATGGATTCGAATTGTCATAAGATGTTTTACATGATGCCAAAACGAAATACTTAACAGCAATCTTTACGTTATCGATTCTATAAAAATGTAAAAGACCATGCAAGCTATCAGGGCTAAAAAGCTATATAAGGTGCTATCGAAAGATGTGAGTATTTGTATCTTTCTGTTTATGTTTTGGTAGCGTTAAAGATGTGGTATTCATCTGAGTGTATATAGAGTAAGACGGCATTAATTGTGGTAAGTGGATTTAAATTAATTATTTTCTGAGATAGACATTTTGGAGACAAATTGGGGATATTTGTATCTTGTGTTTCGTGCGTGGAAATGCCTTAAATTCAAACACATGTAGATTCTCGTGTGGAGGTTTTTTTATACAACAAGGAAAACATCCAGAAAAATTTCTGTCTGACTTAAAATAAGGATCGTAGGATTGTTATAGAAAAGTATTATTTTATCGTTTCCTACCTAGGCAATGTGATAAGAATGTGTTTTTGTGCGATTTATGGATCCGAAGTAAATTTTAAAAAGAAACGTCGGCTGCTTCCCGCAGCAACTCAGAAAACAGAACTTACACGTCGACCTGATGGTAATTTATTTTTGAAATTCCAAACAATTTCACAGCTGAATTTTGAGTGACTTTTAGTTACGGACTTCTTCGCCAACGATTTTTCTGAAATTCCTCTGGCATATTTATTATGTCAATTAAAGCCGATACCAGAAATTTCAGTAAAAAATATCAGCATTTTTTTTTACTAGACGCGATTTTCTTTGAACAGAAGGGTCCTTTTAAGCCCTACTTTAGCAAAATATATTTACCATCAATGAAATCGGAATATTTCGTACTATTGTCGAACGATATCTGTTGTTCTTTGCAAAGTTTCTCAGCCATCGCGTTAAAAACGAAAAAGTTATGACGAAAACTTCGCCACAGCTAAATGCGCCCGTATTAATTACGGAGCCACCTTAATCATGCCAAAAATTTTGCATGCAAAGGAAGAATTAAAACATTAAAAAAAGGTCTCTCAAAATTAAACTCTAGGTTTTTCTTTTCTTTTTTTCTTTCAAGAATGCTTTAAAGCTCTTATTTTTAAGTTCACTTATAAAAAAACGAAATTAAACTATGTTCATACGTGTAATTATATTTTGATATGAAAAGCTCTCTTTAGGCATAATTCAGCGGTAGTGAATTGCTATCAAGAATAAAATATGAATGTAGTTTTTGTTGTCATTATTTTTTTAATTTGATTTGGCTGTGTAACAGACGACCACAAATTGTACTGCTACTAAAAGTCGTCTCACGAGAAAAAAAAAAGTAAACGCTTGTTTCTGTATTTGAACAGGTTTTAAGCGTGTTTGATCATATCCTCTTGTATGTTAATTTGTGCTATATAAATATATAAAATATTATTATTATTATTGTTGTTGTTGTTCTCTTTATTTCCAAGAGGACACAACCCAACACTCGTATTTAATGCAATGAAAAGAAGCAGGCCAGAGTCAACAACAATAAGAGCCAAATAAATGGCAAATGAAACAGTATTGTCTTATTGACGCCGCAAAATTAAATAAAATGATGTAGAGAAAGGTTTACGGCAATCCAATAATACAGACATTATATACCCACCAATGATTGGTTCAAAGCTTTACACTTGATTGACAGGTGTCAAATGTAAATTGCCGGGAAAAGATGAATACTTCCACTTATTTGTTCCGACTACACCGCCAAGACAATTTGACTTTGAATGATTATTGACTTATTCATCGTCTGCGTGCAAGTTAGATCGTATTCCTTCGAGTCAACGTGAGTATAAAACATTCGTATCCCTTCGGTAAAATTATAAAAACCAGCTAGGGTATCCTCGCTTGAAAATATATATTGCTATTTTCCTTGAAAAATTGCCACTGAGAGAAAAAAATTTCACTGAGCAAATTATCTTGCAATACAAAGTTGATATTAAGCCTCAGTGACTTTGTGTTGTAACTGCATTTACGCTTCGAGGCACAGTCGTCTTTTTAATGAAATATTGTCCAGGAGTCATGTAACCACTCTTTGTTTGGTTGATACAATCCAGAAACTGCGGGGATTCTGGATTGCTATTGCTCGGCAGGTTTCCGTAGCATCAGTCTTGCATAGGTTTATAAATTATCTTTTTTCACTATAATTATTATCTTATTGAACATAAGGCAACTCTTTATGTTATTAATTTTTATAGCAAAATTAAGGAAAAATCAAGCCTTTAGAGGAACGTGTATTTATTGCATTTTATTTATTTTTTGACAGACACAATGCATCTCTTTAAGCACACAATATAACAAGCTATAAATGCTCTGGCTTTATACGACAGATATTTGGTTTTCACCTTTCAAAAGTCGAAGAGAAATTGATTCACTTTAAATTTAAGCTCAAGCTTTTCAGGGCCCTTTTATTTGTTTTTCTGCAAGGCGGAATATATATAGAACTCCAATTGTGAGCATTATATGTGAATGATAAAGTAGACTCTCTTTGTTTACATAACATAACACAGTGGCAGATTTCAAAAATGCTGCATGCGTGCCTTTCGAAAATTGCCATTGCCATAGCAGCGAAGTAAAGAGTTTTATGCTCTTAAGTTATCTATTTCTTCCTTTTGCAATTTTTCGTTTAAGACAACAATTTATCGATCCATTTGTTTTGATCATTTAGTGACTGATACACATATGTAATGAGATGCCTGTGTGGTCGGGCTAGTGCTCGATACGATTGTTTTTCAATCCTTTTACGGGAGTAAATCGATTCACTCGTTTCAGTCAACTATGAACTCCAAAATACCATAATGAATGGGACACAAACACGCTTATACTAACGCAACTAAAGCTTACACTATACTTTACAGCTCCAAAGTTCGTTCCTGCCCAACATCAGTTGGAAAGGGTCCAGTTAGTGAAGTAGCTTTAAACGCTTTGAGCGCATGTTCACAGAAAACAAGAAAAAAAGGGGAAAGGACATTATAAACCGTAAAAGGAATAAATATATTGGCGCAAAACGAGAAAGGAAAAAGAATGGAATTAACTGACTCCTTAACAGTCTGGTCGACATCTAGACCCCTTCAAGGTTCTCCAATCTTGTAAACACAATCGTACAACCGGCTATTTCGCTGAGGGATTATGTCTTTTGTTGTTTCGTTCTTGTGCAAATAAGGGCTATTGTTAGTAGAATTAGTTTTTATCATTGAGAGGGGCTTAAAACGCAATGGATTTTGGTAAATGAATTTCAATATAGTTAAATGGTTGCATCAAAACTGCCCTGACAGATGTGTAAGATCATAACATTGTGCTTCAAAAATATTGTCATAGAGACAACCGAGCGAAAACCAAAGTTTTTATCTTCTCATCCACTGTCATAGTAGACAGATTCTTTTTCCACAATAGTTTGCTTTTTATCGACTATTTTTGCCTTTAATAACCGTTTTTATTGCCCAAAATAAATCATCATTTAGATTTTTTTTCTGTCTATACTTTCTTCCCTTTTTTCGGACATTAATTCGCCTTTATTTTTAATTCAAAATGGCGTGTTGTTTACCTGTAAATTGGACAGCAATTAGATATTCCCTGTACATATTCTTCTCTAGCCCCCCTCACCTGGCATTTCAAGAACAGGTGACCTGTTACGAAATATGAAGTCAAGAAATAAAACTCGTAAATTTATTTAATTTTTACGCTGAAAAGACCGAATGATTTTTGATTTCATAGCATGTATTTTAGCCGTAAGCAATAGAACAGCAGATAAGAGTCCCTGTTATATATTCTCTCTCCTTCTCCCAGCTGTTTCTAGAGTACACCAAGAAAACCGAATGATTTCTGCTTAGCTCGAACAGTATCGAATTTCAAAAATCCAAAAATCAATTTTAGTGCAGGTGTAGTTCGTTTTAATTTGTATTTTGGATTATTGTTTTTATCGGAAGTACTCCCTTCCGCTCACATCAGAGTACACAATTATGGGGTATAAAAAAATAGTGCATTTGTGCCCCCAGTTCTGTAAACTGTAATTATGCCTGAATGAAAAAACACATTCTCTGAAATCGTCATAAATTTTGGAGTACCACTAATTGAATGTCTTATTAAATGTATAAATTGATTCACATCAGGCCGTTCGCCTTGGCAATAAGAACTTTCCGTAAGTGATGAGGCCGACATACGTGCTTTTTAAAATGCCACGAAATGCAACAAATGTTTTGTTGCTTTTGTAACTACATTTCGTTTTTTCGTTTATTCCATAGATTGTGATAGTTTTTAAACCATCAGCAATGGCTTTCTGTGGATGTTTGAAGTCTGGCAGTTTGACTGCTGTTGCCGTACTGGCTCTCTTTGGATTTTTCACAGACACTTCAGGAGCAGATGAGCGCGTGGATTGGAATGGGAATCTCGACTGTCCTGAGAAGATGACTGTTGTTTGGAAGGCACATCACTCTCGTCCACCCTACGTGGATAAAACATTCAACATTTCCAGTCATTATAGTGGAATTCTTCCAGGTTAAGTATTTGAAATTTAACCGTTTCACTCTTAATAGTGGCAAAATACAAGTTGTTGTTTTTTTCTACAATCGTAAGTGAAAAACAGGGGCACCTAAGGACTTTTTCTGTAAAATATCTGTGCGGAGAAACAAATGTTGGCTAGAATTTTCTATTACTTGAGGACAGCTAAAAATTTCTAGATGATCGTTCCATTCATGCATGTACAATCCTCGTAGCTTATGTAACAAATTCCGTACAAGTTTTTAAAGTTTAATTTTTCACATTTTTCTCCCAAGGCTAGGCTCTTTTTCGTAGAAAAATGGAAACCTAAAATTTTCGGATTCAAAAATGTGATGGAGAGGGGAATCAGGAAAATTCTCACTTATGTAATACGTTAAATTGCATCTAAAATTTTCGGGAAAATAATACTGAAGCCCTTGTAATTTCGAGGACTCACGTTCGCCTAGAACGACCGAACAGATGTAAATTTTATAGCGCCGCTTAGAATGCATTTCTGGAGATCTAAAAGCACTCTGGATAGCTTAAAGTGTTTTCAATATTTCAACAACAATTTAGGAGGAAATCGTCGTTGGGTGCCCCAGTGAAAAAGTACCATTCATCTGAATGGTCACACTACACAGGGGGGTTTACTTTCTAAATTAAGTAAGAATCAGACAAAATGTCTCCTCGCAGCTCGCTTTTCGTGAAAGGTAACACGATTAAGCTTTTTTATCTATCTAAAATCTGTGGTGAGTGCATGCGCTTATTGACTCTGTTTAAAGCCCAAAAAAACAGTGATCGCGTTATTTCAGTATTTATAGGGTTTTCAGTTGCAGACAGAGCAGTAGATTTACTATAATGGAGGATGCTTTTGTGCTTTCGATTACGATTATGAAAGATATATTTTGTTAGTTAAAACAAAAGGGAAGTAATTATTCTTAGCTTGGAGATATTCGTTGATATTTTAGGGGCGACATGCACTGGATTTTTGCTCATACTGTAACCATCGTGTTTTCCGTTTTCATATAAAATAAAGATGTTTTGTGAATCCGCATACTGTAAATTTAATACGAGTCTAGGCACCTAATGTTTGCGATCTTAATTTTTTAAAAAGATGTCCATTACGACACGCTCAACTTAAATGTAACTGGTAAAGCAAACTAAGCACAGAAATAAAGACTACTGACGGTTTATTTTTCCCTTTTCAAATTTGAAAAAAGAATGATCATATTTTTATAGACACGGGAAATCATGCATATTGGATTTTAGATACAATTTTGGCAAAAATGAATCTTTATTAGCGAACGTTTTTGGGACGTATTTATCAAACATTTGGAACCATAAAAGGAAACATGCGGCAGTTTTTGCATTTTTAGTTTACCACAAACCTCTCAAATTGGTTACTAACAATAAAAAGTAAAAAACAAAGCAAATTATACTGCGTGACGTGTTTTGATATCTGATGAAAAACTCTTTTTGGGGTCCTTATGCCCTCGTTAAATGTTATTTTCTTGAAACTGGGTGCTTAATTGCAAAATCAACCACCTCGATGGTCATCAATGGCTATTGCTAGCGTCGTAGTTTCAGTTCTTTCTCAGTGGTTTATAAGTGATGAAACACTGCGTCGTGTTTGATGTTAAACTTTTAGATCATTTTTCGACAAGTTGTAGAATTAGAGTGCACCACGTACAAAGACAGATGGGGAATCTGTGGTCTGTGCAATACCACTTTTGACAAAGATCAGTTTAATTATGACTTGCGTCGCCTCAATCAGTGCAAAAACACTTTTAACAACTTCTGTATATCTAGTGTCAAAATTTTCAATTTTCAGTTCTGTCCATAAAATATAGTGGTCGAAAGACAGGAAGACTTTTTAGGCATTTTAATTTATGCAAACAATAATTTAGTAGCATATTGCGTGCCTCTGTTGGGTTCCAGCAGACAATCGATCAATCCTACTCATTAATTGTTTTACAAATGTATCTATCTGGCGTTTTAGTTTAGACCTTATTGTACTTTTTTAGAGAAAATGTAAGAAGACTTTCCACCCTTAAATTTTCATCAATGACTCTCTTTGGTAAATAAGGTCCACCTTTGACTTATCTCTCATTATTTCTTGGAGAACCTTCGCGATACGCTGAAAAGTCCCCAAACCCCTCACAAGTTAAAGGAAAAGCTTACCACATTTTATTGATGATTCAAGGGTGACATTAGAATCTTAACTTAAAACCTACCTTTTTAGGAATTTTTGTTTTAGTCATTAGGAAGATTTATTTGATTTTATGTGTGTTTTATTCAAATTTAAATCTATTTTAATCGATTTTAATTCTAATTTTTTCACTTTGTTAAGGGCCTAGATCTATTACTGGATAGGCGCTATAAAAATGTTATTATTATTATTGTTGTTGTTGTTGTTGTTATTAACGAGACGAGTCAGGTTTATGTTCGTCATTATAAATAATAGTCAGTCAGCGAGCAGTGATTTCGCCCCAGTCGTGGCCGATTTGCAATAGATAGATTGTTAAATATGCTCAGCTCGTAAACAAGCGTTGAAACAAAACTATGGTCATACAGCAAAAACACAAAACTAATTGGAATTAATTTTCATGAATTTCATTTTTTTTCGCAGATTTTCTTGAGTTCTTTTTGACTGAGTGTTGCCGAAAAAGGGTCAATTTGGTTTACAACGATTCTGATACAGCTGATTCAGATTTATTTCTCCCAACTATCGTCAATCTTGAAGCTGACTGCAATACCAACAAACCAACAAATCTTGTTCCTATTGTGCCAAATACGGGGATAGCGTTCGTAGTTGTTAAGAACAGTAAAAGTAACCAATCGATGGGAATGTGGAAATCCCTTTTAGCAACGTGGCCTGTTCTTGTGCTAACGCTCTTTTTGTCATTGATCGCTGGGATGATTGCGTGGTCATTGGTAGGTTGAATTAATAAATAGTCTTTTGGCTCCTAACAATATTAGGGCGTATTATATCTGGTCTTTTGAACTGAGCATTGACTTTTAGGTCCCAATTGGTCATATCATAGGTGCAACGTTAAAGTGATGTGGGATGTTTTTGTTTTATTCCAGAATCATGAGACAAGAATAGCTAAAGAGACCCTAGCCTTAATTTGAGGTCTTAAGGTCGTGAAAAATATTCCAAAGCGATAATTCAAGCTCTCGAATCAGTGAAAGGCTAAGATTTGTGCAAATGACTGATAGTCATAATAATTCTTTGAATTACCCTCGGCAGTATTTGAAGCTTAATGCATGGTTAGTGAGGGCGAGAAAACTACTGAAACAAAAACAAAACAAGGTTAAGAATCCCAGTTGGCCGGAAACAAACATCAAACATGTTGGCTATTGACGTGCAAGCCTGCTCTTACTGTCAGGGCGGAAATGGAACACGGGTCCTCTGGATTGCAAGTCCAAGACGTATACTCTAGGCTTATACGTCGACCGATATATTTACTAGTTTCTAACGTTGATACAATTTTAAAATAATCTGTGAAAACAGCTGAAAGTAGCTGATCGTCTTTGGACTTGTTTTAGGAGGCCAGGAGAAATTCAGAGAACTTTCCTTCTTCATTTTCTAAAGGAACTTGGGAAGGTTTTTGGTGGGCGTTCATATCTATGACCACAGTAGGGTAAGTTGTAGTATGTTCTTGTTGTTGTTGTTGTTTTTTTTTAGTGCTCCATTAAGGTACATCACTAGATGTTGAAACCCAGAATCAGAACCAAGTAATAGCAAAGTTACAAGGTTTGTTACACGGTTTGGGCAATTGCGAGCCTGCGACTGAGTATAAGGCGCTTCTAGGATAAAGGGCTAAGAGAGAAGCGAAGAGGGTAGAGAGCTATTACTCCCTCCGACCTTAACCTCCCCTCTCCTTATGCAGGTATAAGTGTTTGGACGGAGAAGGGATGGGGGGGGGTGAGTACGAGCAAAGGTGTAGCATGTGATTATTATTTTTTTTTATTTATTTATTTATTTTTTTTGCTTGTTTGCAAAGTTTTGGCTAAATTCCCTACCCTCGGGACTGGAAAATACTAAAATTTTGATAAAATATTCCTTCGCCTCAGTTTGGAGCAAAATTTGAGGTCAAAATCCCCAGAGACGAAACAGAGGAAGTGTTCAGATGCCATTCCTAAGCCCATTTCCCCCTCCCCCTCCCCTCAGCTGCATATTTCCTAAGGAAGGCCTCAGGCTAAGCAGTTACCCAATAAACTTCGCTTACTTGACAAGTTTTGCAGGTTTGACTGAAAACGTACATTTTTTGACTTGTAAAATAATTACCGATGGGGGGGATTTCGATATAAAAGTGACAGGTATGCTCGTCGTCTCTCTTAGGGTTGTAATTGCAGATTTTAGTCTCACTTAGGGTGTTTGGGACGAAAAGTCACAATATTTGCCCATTCAGGCATCGCTTAGGGCTGTGCATAAAGAAATGTACAAAAACTGCCGTGACACTGACTTCACAGAAATCTCATTTTTAAAAAAGAACACAACAAGCCCGTTTCTTTTTTTTATAGATCCTTAACTCTTATTAAGATGTCTGTTTTAGGGGTCAGTTTAAGCTTGAGCCACACCCACATTGATCTCCCTTAGGGGTTCAATTTTAATTTTCCGACGAGCACTCCCGTCACTTTTATATGGGAGTCCCCCCCACCCCCTCCGGCCGGGTTACCGACACTGTTGGAATGACTGATATAACAGTTATCTCTCGCAAATTGTAGTAATTCAGTTCAAAGCTACAGTATATAGAGATCAGATGTGGTAAATGGGAAAGGGCAGACAGTTTCATTTACGATTTTAATAAGCAAACCTTTCTTGCCCTGGGGACGAGGTTGACCAATATTCACAAGCCTTCGTGACTATCTCGAAAATTTGTAAGTCTGGTATTCCTTTTTTGTCATAGATTTTTTTCACAAGATGTTACAATAAGATTTCAAAGAACCATTTTTTTGAAAACCGGCAGGTTAACCGCAATTGTTAATTGTAACCTTAAATTAATGCCCAATGTTGTTTTAACTTCCTTTTAGAAATTCTCGTTTGAAGTCAAGACTGTTTTTCCCTCTATTATTCAAATTATCATTATTATTACTTAGTTTTTTCCCATTCTGGCACTCGACGAAAATCAATATGGCCTTCACTGGAAACGATATTAGTCCTTTGAGACAAATTCTCCCTTCAGAAGCGTCGTTTTCGATACTTTTCCTTGTTTCAGGTATGGAGACCGTTGTCCACAGTCAGTTGGTGGTCGGCTGTTCGCTGTTTTTTGGATTTTAGTTGGTATTTGCGTCTGTTCCGTTTTCACCGCATCTTTGACAAGTTCTTTGACCACGCTCTCATTGGAAACTAAAATCAGCTTGCCAGGAGCGAGGGTAAACGATTAATAGCCAATATTATGAGCTGTACGATGATGATGATGATTATTATTGTTATTATTCTAAATATATAAAAAAGGATTTTAAGCATTTTCCGTAATGATTTTGGGTAGATGGTCATTCGGCTTTGGCGAATTATTTTTTTGCGCTAAACAGTAGTTATGTATAACCGGTCTTTAAATATCAAAAGTTGTTTGTGCGAGACGGACATCTTTTTTCACGTGAACAGTTATTCATTCAGTGTTTGGGTATTTTCTTGTATTTCTCCTGTTCTGTAGGTCGTGACCTTAATCAATTCTATTGGAGCTACCACAGGATTTCGAAATCAAGCGAATCTCACCCGTGAGTGTTCAATGCGATCACATTACTGACCCACAACATTTAATTAACTTTAACTTAAACATTATATAGTAGCTAATTACATGCAGATTAAGCGTAGTTTAGATTAGCTGGTGATGTAATTTCGTTTAGAAAGTGTCGTCAGTTTCATCATTGCATACTAGTCACTCTTCTTCTTTTCTCTTTCAAGGCGTGCAAACGGCAAGAGAAATACATGAGCAGTTGGAAAGTGAAAGTGTCCAAGGTATCGATTTTGCCTTCTTCAATAGAGAGGAGAAGCGTGTCGTCACGTAACCAAAATTTCTGAATTACAGAAATAGGGAGCTTAATCAACGACATACAATGGCGGCGGCGGCGGCGGCGGCAACGAGAACGGCTAAAAAGCAATAGGTTTAGATTGGCAAAACAACAACTCTGCACGTGCATCACGCTTTTTTGTACATTTCTTAGCCGTCCTGGCACGACTGCCATATGAACTTCCTAATTTCACGCGCCCACTCTATGGAGTTCGTAAACACAACACAAAAATTGCCTTTTCTTGTGGTAAACTTAGAGAAAGAAAATGTTGCCAACATTTGGCAAAATAATTGAAAGTGAAAAAGATTGATGAAGTTTGATACAGTCAGAATTCACTTTGATGCTTTTGGTTTGTCATCCAGAATTTTTTTCGTTACCATGGCAACGGGGCATAACGACTTTTCTCTATTGTTATCCAAATATTTTCAGTAAATGTATAGCCTGCGTAGCTGGAGTCAAATTTGTACGCTTGAGTGTACAAAGTGAATATGCCCCTTAAACATTGATTTAGAAATCATCCTCTCTTATTGGTGCCATTCTAGTCCTAGCAGTATGTAGGATGTTTGTCACATGATTAAACCTAGTTTAGTGACCTTAGCTTCCACTAGTCTCCTGTAGCTCAGTGGTAGAACATCTGGACTGAGTAACCAGAAGTTCATAGGTCCGGCCCCTATTGGGAGTACTTGGATTTGCTGTTCCGAGCCGGATGTGTCTCTGACTGAAAAGTCATATTTCTCAACTACAGTGCATGTGGAACGATGTTAAAATAAATTAAGGGCCTGTTTGCATGGAGAGAGGGTTACCCTTGTGCTAGAGTTATCCTAGCAAGCGGCTAAAAGTTAGCTCTGGTTTTACGAGCAAATTTCACAGGTGGGGTACCCTCCTCCCTTGTAAACAGGGCCTGAAACGTGACCCTTTTTCGTACCTTTACTTGAACACATTTTACTGCTTGGAAGTACAAAAATGTTTCTGCCGTGTCCTCTCGTAGGTTAATATAGACTACGTTCAAGTATTACTACTATCCAGCTTAACACAAACAATCAATTGAACTATACTGACCGTCTTTTAAATAACTTGATTTCTTCTATCTACAGGAGCTTTAATGGATGCCTATTCACTCGTTCACTTCAGAAAATATTATCCAACAAAGAAGCTGCAAGTTCAGGAAATAATTGCACAAGGAAAACTGGAATATGGTGTAAAAGTTAAAAATATTGAGTTAGCCAATTGCTTTAGAGAGAAGAGGTACACGGAGGAATCAAGTTTGCAGGAGATGGCAGAGTTTACTCTGGGTAGCCCATTAACGGTAAGCGTATTACTTCAGAAATGTAAGTTACTTATTATCCATCTCTGTAGAGTTTTATCTATTCATTTACTTACGTATTTGCTGATACATTTGCTTACAGCAGTAGTACTCAATAGAATATGAGTGTTAACTTTAAGACGATCGCAAATTGTAGCCGCAGGTTAACCTTTTCCACCTCGTATATTCAGTAGACAAACCAAACTAATGTGTGAATGAGAATTGGTGAATTCAGTTTGCAAGCGATACGCAGTAGATGACGAGATCACCGTTTAAGCATGCACTATCAAGCCAACTCTTGCAATAATCATTGGAATGTTTCGCTTTGATATCGGTATCGTCATCATCAGTCATTATTATAGTGATCGCAGTAAGATTGAAATTTATCAGAACTATATCTCACTTTTATTTCTATTGTGTATTTAGAGTGCGCTGGGTGACGAAGACAAAGAGGAGCAGAGTAACCTCTTCGACCCCGAAGGTCTGCTGTTTTTTCCGATGCTGTATACTTGCGTGGGAATAACGGCCGTCTTTATTGTTGGTGGAGTGTTGTGGGACCTTCTTCATAAGTGCAGTCTTATCAAAAATAAAGGTTTGAATTCAGCCCAACAGATTTTGTTAGCCATTCAAACTTCCATTACCCTACGAGCAGAGCCTTCTGTCGTCTTGAGGGGGAGGAGAAAGAGACGCTCTCATAGTTAGTATTAGAATTTACCAAATCAGTGAATACCAATTTTTGCGCGTTTTGATTGGCTCCCGTAACTCGGAATATCCTTGGCTATTCACTGTTTTGCGACCAGAGCCAAGATGGCGTCTCGTTTTAAGACATTTTGGGAAGACGGAATTTGAGCGATAAATGAAGAAATACCAGAAAAAGCGACGATCATTGGCTTGTCAGTGTTTACTGGTAGGTAGTAAATTATTTTCAAGCTGAATTTGCGACAAAAGTCGTAAAAATCACTTGACAAAATCGCCGAAATGTTTGTAAATTGTAAACAAAGTTCCTACTAAGTGACGTTTTTAATTTACAGAAGTTTTTTTCTTCATTTTTATCCAACTGATGTGGTAAATACTAAAACAACTATTCCCCTCAGGGTATTCACCTCCCCCTCGTGGGATAGTTGTATAATATAGCAGTTCATGAGGGCGGACGTGTTTCTCTGATATTCGACTGGATTTCGACAATCGTCTTGTACCGTTTTTTTTTTTTTTTTTTTTACTTCTTCGTTCATGTACGTTTTTTTCCTCCCTTGTCTTCGTTTGTTTGTTTTTTACATTGTTTTGTACTTGTGTCTCCATGAAACAACTTCTTTAATATTCATAATTTATCTATAATGCCTTCCAGCTAAAATAGCTTTTTAGCTATTTTCTAGGTGTCTTGTACCTTACATAAGTAGTATTGCCTTTTTATGTCTTTTTTTCTGTGTAATAAAATTCTTATCGTCTTCTCTGCCTGAATCGCGTAAAGCGTTTGAAGTCGCCGCAGCCCCATGGAACTTCTGGACTTGTCAATCTTGTTTTCTCTCTTCAAACGGGTTTGATAAACCGTCAAACTGGTTTGATAAACCGAGATGGTCATAACTGATGCCGCTACACCACGCACACGGCTATTACAATTAAGCCTGAATTCGAAACTATATCCAAGCAACACACAATAGAGCATACTCAAACAAAAGGTCTGATTTGATTCATGCAGAGTCTTTCTCAAGCGGAAGAAAGGCTCAGCTGGTAACCTGAACTTTGGGTAATGAATAAATGGCGTTCGGTATTGAATTACAACTTTGTGCCAAAAACGAAAATTCATCTGATGAACATGATATAAATGAAAAAGTGCCCAATTCCTTATCATTATGCCGCGTTTTTGTTTTCTTTCGGTTACTGAATCGTGGCTAATCTGGGATCAGTCGTTTAGTCTTATCTTTAATTTTTACGTTCTAATTATCGCTATTCAGAAGTATGAGTATACTTGCAAATTAAATATTCCAGAGTGTTATTTAACTGAAAACAAAACACGATGAAGCCAAGGGTGTAAAAACATTGCTGTAGTAATTTTGCCATGAAGCGCTGGGTTAAGAAAATAATTATGTTTCTCTTGCTTAAACGTCTAATACATAAGAAGCTTTTGCTCGTTTTCAGATATTAGCAAAATGCACAACATGACAGTTTCTTTCAAGAAAGGAAACCTTCTCGGTCGACATGTCAAGTGTTATATAAGTAAAGAGAAGTTACAGGAACTTGAGGACAAAATTCAAGATGTCAATCAAACATTGGACGTCTTGAAGAATGAAATCGTAGTGGACAGAAGATTCACACACAAGAACCAGAATGGCAACGTGTGCATCTAAATTTTGGAGAACATTTGCTAATAGATCATCGAGGTGCATGGCGTGCAGCGGAGGTCGGTGAAGCACACTCTTTCATGGAGAGGACTGTCTTAGTCTTCGTCGAGTTTAACACACCTTTCTCTAAGTTCAGCAACAGACCTAGCGATACAAGTGTAAACAGTAATCCAAGGAAAAATTTCCCCTGAGTGCAAAATCAGTTCAGTGTCATAGATAAAGTATTTTCTCAATTAAACCCTCTCGGCGTTTGTTTTAAACTTGCCCTGCTGAACCCGACATTTGTTTGAATGAGCAGTTTATGTGGGCTCGTTAGTACGACAAGAAATGGTTTTTCTTCTCCTTTTTTCTTAGCAGTCGTGTATTTTCCCTTTCAACTTTAAGTGTATTATGCGCCTGATAAATGCCTGAGGAAGTTATTTTCAGCTTCCTGGTTTAGACCCGGCGTTTATTAGCTAAGAGCACAGCGTTTAATCGAGAAAATAAGGTTACTCTGTCTTATCTGTAAGCGCTATGTTAAGGGAATGGTCGCTTTCGTATCTAAATTCGTCGACTTAAAATTTGTCCTTGTTTGTGTCTAGGAGTTACCTCAGCCATAGGTCTGATTAACCCTGTAAGCCCTGAGTAATTAGCATCAAATTTCCTTTGTAAAGAAAGTGAATGTCGGTTAGCACTGTCTAGGAAACCTGATAAAACATTATACCATGCATGGCTGGTGAACAGCGCAACAATAGCACGACGAAAAAGCGATTAAACTGTTCAGCAGTTGGCGCTAGTTTTAAATAAAAGCGTTCATCTGAAAAGAGAAAATTGTCATATATTCCTATACTAATAATAATAATAATAATAATAATAATAATAATAATAATAATAATAATATTTTAATAACTTATATAGCTCTATTTACATATGCTGGTCAAAAGTGTTTTCAATAGGCCATTTTACAGTTATGGATGGAAGCGAGGCTGAGGGTGACCTTGTTTTGATACAAACCTTCTTAACTTTGTTATGGAAATTGTTCTTGAAAAATAATAGTTAGCATAAGAATAGCTTGATTTACATAATAAAGCAGAAAGGTTTGTATCAAAACAAGGTCACCCTCAGTCTCGTTTCCATACACAACTGTAAAATGGCCTATTACAAAATAAAACATGTATTTAAAAACACCATTAAATAGGAAATAAGTTTTTGAAATGCAGATCTAAACAAAAACGGCTTAAGCTTGTTTTTAAAATCACTTAGTGTCGTAACAGCACAGTCGGTAGGCTGTTCCATTGAGCCGGTGCGGCAAAAGTAAAAGACTTGCCACCAGCAGTATTAAGGGCGCATTAACTCCCGTCATTGGAACTTCTAATAACAGGTTATTGTTCGGTTTTTTGGGAGCATATTTTACCACATTTGATTTCTTTCTTGTGTCTGTACATTGAACAAGGCTATTATACGGGTCATTATATTAATAGCGGAGCTCCACGCAAAGCGCGCGCGAGCATAGGCCCATACCTAAGAAAATTTGGTAATCCATCCATCCAGGAAGTTTTGATAATCACGTGACCGTAAGCCCGTCCGTTTGTCCGCACCACATATACTCGAAGTGTTTTTGGTGGGAAATCGTATGGCCAACCGGTCTTTTAGAGAGTAAAAACCAACAACAAAGTCGAGTCTTTTTCGACGATATTTTTGATGCCTACAATCACGTGGATAACAGAGAAAGAGCTAGAGCGAGTGATTGTAAACAAAAGAGATGCCGGAATTTCGTTGGAAGAAAAACATGAAAATTTGGTGGCGGCGGTGAGAAAATGAGAAATGCTCGCGGCGGTCAGCAAGAAGCGGCAACTGAGAGCGGCAGTAAAAAAAAATAAAAGCGATCAGGAACAGCACATACAACAATTCCTCCACAAAAAAATGTGTAACCAGGAAGTTTCGCGTTTTAGTCGTGAAAAAGGGCATTGTAGTCATGCAAAACAACGGCAAAGAAATGTACAAAAAAGTGTGCTGCACATGCAAATTTGTTTTTTGTTAGTTAGAGGATTCTATTGATTTTGTTGCCGTTATCATTGCCGTCGCCGTTTATTATTACACTGTTTTATTTTTTTGTTTTAAAATTTCTAGTTAACGGCTAATTCTGTATAATATCGATTAAGTGTGTAAATTCACTCTTTGTGTTTCAGTCGGCAAAAAAAATACTCTTGTCTGGTAAAAAAAAAACGGACAGAGAAAGCCACCTTTTGTTTTCTTCTTTATTTAATGAAGGTTAGTCCTTGCTGACAAACTTGACAAACAAACGGTTCGATCGATGATTATGAAAAGTTTTAAGAAATATCACATTTTTTTGAATGAATGAATGAACGAACTTTATTTAAGTGTCAGAGTATTTAGCTAGTATTAGCTAATTATGGACACTAAAAGAACATTCCAAATAAAAAATTAAAATAGGGATAATACGAGTGTTAAAATTCTATTTTAAAATTTACAATCATTTTGAAGGCAAGGAAGCTTCATAATGAAACTCTTTATTGTTTTTATCATTATTATTGTTATTTCTTTAGCTTGTAGTTTCCCTTATCTTTCCCCAAAGAGGTTATTGTATCATTAATTCCCTTAGAACATTTGAAACTTTGAGTTTAATTTCTTTTTATTTATTTATTTATTTATTTATTTATTTATACAGGAGCATCTGGTTTAGCAGAGCTACAGTAAATTTAAACAGAGTCCTAAAGGGAAAAAGCCTACAGTCATTAATTACCACTAATTGATTAATTAACTAATTAGATTCCAGAAGCAGAGAGATTAGAAATACCAGTTTGGTATTGCTTCCCGCGAATCGACTGGTTCGCGAACTTTTAGCCATGCTTCGATAAGTACTCCAATAGAAAGGAGTCCCCTTTGGTCTGCGTGCCCACATGAGACAAAGGAATTTTTTCCGAGAATTTTTTATTACTTTCAAAGAATCAAGTAGATGAAAAACAATCATGCTTGAATGGCCAAGCCAACTAGCGGTGTAGGACATAGTTGACATCAGCTAATCGATGTGCCGATTAGTGATTAGTGGAAACGTTTTACTGCTTTGCACTGTTACTCATCCAGTTACCGAAGCTGTCACAAGCTGGTTTAGTGAATGTTTGAATTCTTTTCCCGAAAGAGTATGTCTCAATCTTCAGCATCATCGTCATCTAAATCTGCAGAGGAAGATGTCTCTGCATCAAGCAGCGAAGCACTAGAAGAAGTGAATGGCCACATCAAAGACGTTTTTGAAATCTTAAAACGCGAGACGATGAAAGTTCGCAAGGAAATGGAGGCTTTCGATTCGGTGGCAAAGAAACTCAAACACGTTCATTTCTCTAAAACGTTAAAGCTCAATGTTGGCGGCCAATTATTTTCCACGAGCCTGGAAACTATGAAGAAAGATCCAGGTAACATATTTTATTGTATATTTGGATCAAGTCTTATATTTGGATCAAGTCTTCTCATCCTTTTTCACACTAAGTATCCAATCCAAATGCAAATGGCTCAGCAACTTTGTCGCCGATTGTAGAATAATACAGCATTCCAAACCGCATAGTGCGTAACGCAAATTTTCGGTACTGACTCTTGCAAGGAGAAAACGTTTCAGTTACACCTTTTGCTGTTCATTACGAGAAAATACGCATTCATTTGCGTAAAACGGTGACCAAGAGCGCGAAGATACATTCATTAGCGCGAAAAAGCGAACATGTGCGAATAAATCAGATTCAATAACGATTTTTGCATTTTAATTAACATTCGATAACATCTTTGGACATTCATTTGCGTCATTGGGCATACAAAAGAGAAAAAATATACTTTCATTAACGCCAACATTCGAGTCATTAACATTATCTTGAAAATCATCAGGGACAATAGACAAAGAGGGTGTATAAAATGCGAGCCAGCGAGTCATGCGAGCCATGCAGTCCATTGAAGAATCATTGAAAAAAACACCATAAAAATCGAAAACAGTAATACGCAAAAAACATTAACTGAACGCTAACCGTTGTAAATAAGTGTTTTACCCTAAACAACCGGAACCCTAGCCCTAAAATGAGGGTGCTAATGGGGGTACCCAATGATAATTTTTTCGGCCAAATATCAGTTAACTGCTATTTTTTTGGTTAATTCTCAGTTAACTACTAATTTTGGTTAGCTATATTTTTTACAGCGAATATTATTCCATCATTACCCGAATTTTTCTTCCTTCAGCTGTCAATCACTTTTGGGGGTAGGCCATGCTAAAATCAAGGTATAAATTTACATGAACTCTGCCACTAGCACAATTTATTAAAACAAAACTGAATGCAGGGCTTGCACTACGGCAAAAGGGCTGATTTAATATAGGCCAATATTTTGGCTGACAAAATGATTATGATTTTACAATAAAAATAGAAATAGAAACAGTTCAATGTTCATTCCTTCGGTTCAGACCGTCTGGTGACAGAGTTTTGCCTCTGTCTATGAGGTACGCTTCTTTTTGTATAATCATTTACCTGTATATTATTCCATCTAGTATTAATAATTGTGGTTAATTATTAACCGCTTATGTAAATTTTAAATTCAAATTTTAGGAGCCGTTAAAAGATATTTTCTCTCGGTGTAGCTCTGGCCCTGAGGAAGGCTAATTTTGTTAGCCGAAATATTGGCCTATAATAAATCAGCCCTTTGCCGTAGTGCCAGCCCTGACTTTAGTTTTGTTTTATTTCCCACTTTAAGTGACGTCTGGCTACAGCACCTGTTTGATTAGAGATCCGGCAAGAGGAACAAGTCAGTTATATTTACGCGTTGCGTAGACCTCTGCTTTTAAACAGTTTTAACAATTTATTAGTAACTGAAAATTTATGTCGTATAACTTAATCAGTATACACCAGCCTCATAGATCCAGACGCACCAGTCATGACCTCGTATTGATCTTACCGCTCTACTTCAATAAACTACTTCAAAGTCACCTTTTTCGGCACTTTCATTATCTGAACGGAATCAGTAAGTGCACGTATCTTGGTTGCTGTATGTCCAGTGTCTTGATGTATGTATGTCCTGGTATCTTGTTGGCCTAAGTTTCAATCCATTTTTAATGGCTTGCAATCCTCTGCAACAGACGACGAGAAACATTATCAGTGCCATAATATAGTCTCAAAGAAGAAAACTTGACTATTATTTTTGGAATTCAATCAGTGAATTCAATCACTGTTTGCACAGATGGGAGATCGAGACATAGTTGAGAGTGCCGACAAAGGCATGAAAGTATTTGACATGGGACAATTCGACTTTTCGTGAGTGTAGCCCACTTTGTACTCGTAGTTCTTTTAAGCGATTCCAACTATGGTTTCAAAGTCTTGGGCGTAGCTCAAAGCACTAAATGTTTTGTGTTGAAGTGAGAAATCTCGTTTAGGCTGTCCACCTGCGTTGTCAGAAGTTGTTTCTACCTCGATACAGATTTTGTCGCGACAGTCTTTCGCGTCCCTCAATGTAACCTTTTTGGCAGACGTACCATTTTCGCGTATTTCAAAAGCCTCACAATAAGATATCCAAGGGTTTCAAGAAATGAAACTGCCGAAACTGTTTCAGAGAGACAAAGCTCGTGTTGAAACCGGCTTTTCTATTAAAAAAGTCTCAATAGCTAGAACTCCAATATCAGTTACAAAAACTATTTCTCGTAAGTACAAATTCCATGTACTTAAAGAAAGATTGCTGATTTCTTGAACCCTCAGAAATTCTTTTAGGCCAGATCCAATTCTAAGAGTCACAGCTTTTTTAATTGGCTAGTAATGTTTAACTTGACGATCTTTTGAGTCCGTGAAAACAGTATTTTCCTTTTCGAACACAGAAATCTTGTTAATATCAAAAGATGAATTGTATGTTGAGTTTTCTACAACCAGCTCTTTAAATTGACTGACGCTTTCTCTTTGTTGGGTACTGCCCTGGTGCCTTTTACAAATAGTCAGGATCAGTTAATGTGCAACCGGATCATCAGCGGGACAGAAAAATGTCAGGAAATAGCGTTTCTGTTTGCAAAACTTTGTTGCTTTCATTAACATTAATATAATATCACTTATCTATTAACTTTTCATTTATCAGTTAACTACTATATTTTTGGCCAATTATCAGTTAACTACTATTTTTTTGGTCAAATATCAGTTAACTGTTAACCCCATTCGCACCCTCTAAAATGAGAGGTTAACCCTAATCCGTAAAATGAAAGCTTAACCCTAGTCAGTACTATGAGAGCTTAACCCTAATCAGTATAATGAGTGCTCAACTCCTCATCTGTAAATTTGCAGTTTTTACTTGTGTTTCCTTTTTTTTTTTACTGATGCCTCGCGTGACCCGCATCTCGCTGGCCCGCAGTTTGTCAAGGCCCATAGACAAACATTTAAGTGCAAATGCTATTCATTAACATTTTTATGACACTGTTTGCAATTCAATAGCATTCTTGGACAGCTTTAGAATGGATAAGACAAACATAAATGCGCTTGTACAATCAATTGAGCGTTCTTTACATTTAATATACAAAAATATATTTTCAATTAAACAACACCAATTCCCAACCCCCTCCCAAAAAAAAAATTGGCCTAAATTTGTTTAAAGAATCACACCGTACTTCGCCACCGTGTTCGTCGACGGCTGCGGCTATACATTTACCCATGACGGCCAGAAGTCATGGTGGGGCGCGACAGGAGTAGAGGGCGTACCGCCAAGTGTGCGGCCAACGAGGACGAAACTTGACTATGACCATGGCAATATTACCTATCAAATGTTTTCCTTGGCAGCTGCTGGAGTAAAGAATACTGTGTCGGATTTTCGGTGACTTTCTGGCACGGGCGAGGAAAAAATGGATCCCGATAAGTCGGTGGTCCTTGCGTATGACGGGGTGCCAGCCCACCTAGATTTGGCCATTCCCGCCGCATACGTACACAGCTTATGCTTCCCCCCTCGACATCGTTGAAAAGGAGTTAAGTTGTCTGAAAGCAAAATCAAAGGCCGACATCTGAGTCCGGAAATTTAAAGATGTATAACAGGAATGGAGGTAAAGCCCTAGCAATCCCACTAGCGGAGTTCGGAAACAACAATTGCAGATCTGCGCAGAAACATGACATTGTGACTGCAGCTAAATGTGTTAAGGGGTACCATTTCATGCAAACCTACCTCTCCAAATGTTTAAATAGCGAGGTTTTTGAGGGATATACATTTAACGGACTGAAATTCAGGCCAAATTTGTTTGAATTTCTATTGTTTAATTAAAAACCCGATTTTTGTACATTAAATGTAAAGAACACTCAGTTGATTGTACAAGTGCATTAATGTTTGTCTTATCCATCCTAAGGTTGTCCAGGAATGCTGTTGAATTGCAAAAAGTGTCATAAAAATGAGGGGCACCCAACGAGTATCTTGTTCAAAACCACTTAGCATAGGATTGTTGAACGTATTTTAGTATTTAAACAGTAGATATAGGCATATTTTTATCCCCTAAAAACTTTTCATCTGTTCGGATTTCCTAGCTGAAAGTCTAGTGATCCGAAAATTATAGGGATAAAAACTTACCTTTTCGAAAATTTCAGCCAGGAAAAGGCTCCCGAAAATTCTAGGTGGCCTTTTTTAGGGTCAAAATCCGTTAAAAATGGGTAATAATACCATTTTGTAGATGTTCGAAAATCCTAGGAGAGGCAGGCAAGCAAGAAATTTTACAACAAATGTTCCGAAAATTCTAGATTTCAAATCGTCTTCCGAACAGATATTTTCCGAAAATTGCCGTTGGGTGCCCCTGAAAAATGTTAATGAATAGTGTTTTCACTTTAATGTGTGACAGTTGTCCCTATTGACTTTCAAGATGGTGTTAATGACTTTGATGTTGGCGTTAATGAAAGTATATTTTTCTCTTTTGAATGCCCAACGACGCATATGAATGCCCAGAAGTGGTATTGATTGTTGATTGAAATGCAAAAATCGCAATTGAATCTGATTTATGTGCAAATGTTCGTATTTTCGCGCTAATGAATGTATCTTCGCACTATTGGTCGCCGTTTCACGCAAATGATTGCGTATTTTCTCGTAAAAAAGATATTTTACAAAAACAAATCTTTTATGATAAAAGATTTTTTTTGTAAAATATCTTTTTAGCTTTGAGAATCATACAGGCAGGCCTCACCAATACCTTAGCCTTGCCCAATAAAATTTGATGATGCCTGATTCTCAACTTGACGACACGTATATAATATACATTCATGAACGCTATACAAAGTGTGAATCGATAAGATACAAAATCTGTAGCTATGTATAGACTGAGATGATTCGTGTGGCTTAAAATTACATTACAGTAATCACCGATTTTTCTCCTTTTATTCAGGTTCAATGCTTCACGCCATGTTTTCCGGTAGATTTGATTCAAAGCCCGCTGAAGACGGTTCGTACTTCATTGATCGCGATGGAACTCACTTCCGGTATATCTTGAACTACCTTCGAACAGGACAGCTTGTTGTTCCAGAAGACAAGATCGTTCGTAAAGAGTTGTTAACTGAAGCTGAGTTTTACCAAGTCCAAGGAATCATTGATGAGCTCAAAGCCAGCCCCTTTGAAGATTCCACTATTTTGTCCACAGAGCACCGCCAAACGTTGACCAATTGGTTGAAACACACGCTGACAAGTGCTGGCCACACCTACTCCCTGATATATCGCGCCTCTCGTAATGGCTGGGCAGCCTCCAACTTTCACTCTTTCTGCGATCGCAAGGGACCAACTGTGGTGGTTGTCAAAAGTGGGAATTATATCTTTGGAGGCTACACAGAGCAACACTGGGAATGTAAGTGGCATAGTGGAACTCACAGCTCTTTAAAAGAAAAGCGACAGGGTTAAAATTTGTGACTGATTGGTTTGATATAGCAGGGCGGTTAGTAAGGTAATTCAAATTGCTGGGTGTATGCAGTTAACAAATGTCCTACCATCCCAATCTTGTCTAGTCTGAAATGTCACACGTCTCCACCCCCTAACCCATGGGGGCACAGGGGAGAGAGATGTCTGAATTCTGAGCATTATAGAGTTGTCTGGTGACATCACCTACTTTTGCAAATATGGCAGGTTTTTTTTTTGACTGGCTATTGCATGTAAGTTTCTGAAAACCAACCCTTTTATTATTGGCTCAACAGGCTTAGGAAAACATCCAGTTTGAAAAAGTGTTGACAGGCTAATGGCCTCTTCACTAAGTAAAGACTCAACCATAGTGGCATCTGATGAGGAATGCTTTAATTCCAAAACTGCAGTCTCGCTTTAGGCACTTGTAACAAAAAATTCACACCAGTACAGTCAAATAAACTATTATGCTAAAACAAAATCAATCGACAACAGAGGAACTGTAGGACATTGCACTCCAGTCTGAAGACTCACTTCTCTCAAGAAAAACAAAATGGATTGTACCAGCGCCTAAGAAATGATATTGACTGGCTCTCAGCACAATTCTCCTTAGTTGGTGTTGCTTTGGTTTATGCTACAATATTCAGATCTGAAGTTCACTTACCATGAGAATACAACATCCTGCAAACTACACTTAAGGTCACTTTAAAAGAGCTCGGTCAAGTGTCAAAACATAGCAGGAAATCATCACATTGACAGACCAAAAAAACTACACACATACAGCTTTTCAGGTACTTCAGAGAAAACCAAATTGATAAAAATCTTTTTTGAAAGGTTATTTAGTTTAAGGTTTCAACAAAGGTCATAGAAAATCATAGAAAATCAATAATTACTCAATATGTATGAATCAGACCAGCTTCATGACCTCTAAATATTAGACTCAGAGCAGCAAGATTTGCTCGATTTGAGCAGGCAATGATCTGATTGGTGGAATAAATTGACACTAGCAAACTCAGGTGTCCAGCCCTCTGTTCAGGGGAGGGGCATGGGCTCATTTTCTGAACAGTGGCTGGTATTTATTGAGCCTACTATGACAATCTTTTGATGAAAATAATAGGAAGAACCTTGAAAAAAGAAAACCTTGGTATAACAAATGGTATTCTTTTTTTGTTTTATATTTTTATTTATAATTTTATTCATTTATTTTTTTATATTAAGAGTAAACTATATACTACTTATTAACCGAGAGTGAGGTCATTACAGGGAAATCTCAGACCGAGGCCTTGATGTAATGACTGAGCAATAGCGAAGTCAATACATCAAGGCTGAGGTATGAGATTTTGCCGTAATGACCGAACGGACGAGGTTAATAAGTTATCTATTAGAATACCTTTTCATTATGGACCTGAGCCTGTTATCAATTAAAACCAAAAACTGGTCAGTGGATAACTTTAAAACACATCACCTCAATGAGTTGTTGCACTTTAGCCTGCGATACAGTCAGGTGACACTGGTCAGCCGATACCCCTTTTTGACAGCTGTCAATTGACCATAACATGGATGTTCATAAGAATGTCCACTATTAAGTTATGCCTTGGACACCTAGAATAGCTATGCCCAGTCATTACAAGAAAACAGCCAATAAGAGCATGCATACTATTAATAAAGAAGATCCTCAATATAATGAAACCTTGTTACGCCCAGTCAGTGAGGATCAGTAATTTATTGATTTTTGCTGGGGATTAAGCTTTTTTCGTATTATTAGGGTCTCTACAATAGCGAGGTGTGCACAAGGTAAAGGGTAATAATAATAATTATCTATCACACAGAGTTCTCTTAGTCTACAAGATTGAAAGCTTCTTACTATTTCTACCATAGTGACCATAATACTCTTCTATTATGTGGACACTTGGCCCTCTAACTTTGGAATCTTGATTATGGGGGATTTTGCTTTACTCCAAACTGTCTTCCGTACAATTGTTAAAGTACATATGACGAAAATATTTTTAAGAATCAAGTCATTTTTTATCTGACCGTTTCCTTTGCTGTTAGGATTTCTGTGTTAAAGACTGTCAAACCTCTTTATTATAGATACTAAAGGGACAAAATCAGACAAGTGTCTGTACTGGAGAGATTAGGAACTGTTTGAAGTTTGATAGTGTTGGGACCATGCAGGCCCCAGTTATTCAAAAGGTGGATAGCACCTATCCGGTGGATAATTCTCTATCCAGTGGAAAGTGCAATTGGTTTTCCAATACTTCTCTGTTGGATAGTGATCTATCCGGTGGATAGCTCTATCCAACGTTTGAACAACTGGGGCCAGAACTATATCCATGATAGGGAAGTGTCCAAATTATAGACTGAAGTGTCTGTTAGGAGGGGTTTGACTGTAGTAATTTGACCAGAGATATTATATAGATACTGGTAACTCATGTGGTTTAAATGTCCAGGGGGGGAGGGTGAGGGGTAGACAGCTGCACTTTGGATGTTGACGTAGCATATGCTGCCTGGTTCTTTAAACCTTCACACTTATCCAGACAAAAAGACAACATTTTCTACACCCATATAGGACCTGCTTCCAGTTTATCAACTCAAGGCATCCTAAGTTAATACCTTTTGCGTAGGTGTGGTGGTTTAATTTCATCCTTGGTCTCAATTTTATTTTCCTTTGTTTCAAAGTCAGTATCATACATTACCATACCCAAAAACAAAGGAAAATAAGATTTAAACCAAGGATAAAATTGAACCACAACGTTGGTATTAATTGTTTGTTCACAAATTCCCCATTGTTATGAGCCATTTAGTTGTTGAGATATATCTTATAAGAAGAACTGTGTCTGAATCTGGGGTCTAAGCCTCTTCAATTCTTCAATGGCACCGGCTTCTACACCATGTTCTTATAAGGAAATGTGGGTCTGCCTGTCAGTGGTTTTTCTGAAGCAGAAATCCCACACTAATATACCCAATGGTATTTTTTGTAACCTCTCTTTCTCTGTTTTTGCCTTAAAATAAAGAGGGGAATAATTTTGTTGACTTTCTCAGACCAAATACCAGACCAAAATGGTCGAAACAGTAAGCTCATGATTATAAAAAAAATGGCTTAAAAACTATACCAGCACATCAATATACAGTTGAACCTCTCTGAAGCGGCCACCTTGGGGGCAGAAGAAAGTGGCCGCCTTGGAGAGGTGGCTGTTGTGGAGAAGTTGAAACGAGAGTGAATGTATGGACTGTCCGCCAAACAAAAATAGCCGTTTTAAAGAGGTGGGCGTTAGTAGAGGATCGACTGTAAATTTTATAGGCTTGCCAGCCCCAGGTCACTTTATCAACGCACACGTTTTTTTTTTGTTTTTTTTTTCCAGCTATTCCTAATGGTGCCTACAGAACAGATCCAAACTCCTTCCTTTTCAGCTTGTTGAATCCCAGTGGTCTACAGCCTACAAAGATGTCTACTATTCCCGGAAAGGAGGGTTCTGCCGTTCATTGCCACAGTAGCTGCGGGCCTAGATTTGGAGCTGGAATCGATCTTAGCATTCCTAACGGGCCTAATTCTAATAATTGCTCAGTTAACTTAAACAACACATATCAGCTGCCTCCTGGACAGAATAACACCTTCCTAACTGGAAACCACAATTTTACTCTAGCCGAAATGGAAGTCTTTAAGTTTGAAAAGTAACTGAGGTTCATGGTGGTTTGACTCTTGAAGTTAACATTTATCAATTCTTCATTTTCAGTGGCAAATAACAGATACCGTGATACCGTAAATTTTCTAATCGACGCCCCTATCAAACAAACCCCTCTTGTCTAATAAACGCCCCCTCGGCGATGTTAAGTTTGTATAAGACGCCCCTCTCTGATAAACGTCCCTGTCGATTAGACCCCCACGACAGGTATGATAGTCTGGCCAGTTTATCACCGCCTATGGCATTGTAGGCTTTGTAAATAAAAAGACTAAAAAGAACTTTTTTATCTCTGCGAGTTAATATGACTTGATCGACTTTGTGTTGAATCGATTCGTTTAATATTCTTTTCCTCACACGTATGCACGATATACAGGGAATATACAGGGCTTGAAGGTTTCACTCTTGACAACATTCCTTTATTTCCGCCTTGTAAGTCAGCGTCACGTGATCAAACTTCTGTTTTAGAATACGCCTCTACAGCATTACTGTTACAAAATGCTTCATGCAAAACTTTTTCATCACCATAGAAGGGTCCTGTTATAGCGTGGTGGCGTTTAGCAAACGAATCAGACAAAGGAACTTGATTGCGAAGTTGCCAATCAAGTGTCAGACCTCGTTTTCAACTTATCGGGGAAAGTAGCAAAAGGTCAGTATAGTGAAAAAAAAAATGGTCGAGGCTCTTTTCATGGACGAACGCAGAAAACGTGCCCACATAACGTTCGCAATAAGCTCCCCCTTTCAAAGGGGTTTCAAGCCAGCAGGTTCGAATAGAGTAACCGACTGTATAAACAAAGGGCCGCTGATCCCTTTTTTCTAAGGGGGGGGGGAGGGGTCTGGGCACGTTCTAGCCCAGAAAATTTTGAAATTCCAAAGCCCTAAAATGCGATTTTCAGCGTCCTGGGGAATAAATTTGAGCACAAAAGAGCGTGTTTTTCATTCAAGAAAATATGGCTTTCAATTCCTCAGTTAAAATCAATTCCTACAAGCAATGAACAACTGATGAAAACTAAATTACGTACTTTTGCACGTAAACATGTACAAATTCTGCGAAACCTTTAAAGAAACTTGTGAGGAAATGACTGAAATATAGCGTTCACATGACTAAAGCGTAACGTAAAACCAGTGGGCCTCTATGAAAACAGATCATAATTGCGATTTTATTCAGATTTTATTATATATTGTTTGTTTACAACGTTATTCAAACTAGTTGCTTCTTCTTTCTAGAAAAAAGTAGCGTAGCCAATGCACTTCGTCGGCCGTCGGTGCTTATTGAAACCCTTGCCTTTATGTTTATTTAAACCCAGAAACCGTTTTCAAATATTCATGGTGTCCATATTCAACTTTATAGTTATACATGCGATTCAAAAAAGGCGAAATATGAGTGCTTCAATGCTATTTTGCACCTTATAAATAATTAATTATTATTATCATGTGGACAGCATTGGAGTTTCAAGCGCCCCTTAGTCGGTTGCTTAATTAACTAACGAAACGAAACGGTAGATGAATATAACCTGAAATAACCCAAACAATGTTTTAATTAGACCTAAATACAATGGCAGGTGTTTTTCCAATATAAAGAGGGAGTTTCGCGTTTATACCGTTGCTGATCCACTCTCCCTAAATAACGCTCAACTTTCTGATGGACTCGAACTAAAGGGAGCACTATGATTGCTTTGCTGTACTTCTGTAGTCTTTTCCTGTTGCTTTCTTGGAAACAAGTGTCAGCCTGTTCTGAAGTGCAGGGTAAGTGTCGATTAAATTAAGTAGCTGAGGAATAAAGAGCAACATGATTACCATTGGCAAATTTAGTAAAAACCGAACTATATATCTTTTGAAATAGTCTTCCGAACTGAAAATGATTTCAGTTCTAACATGAAAAAGACAGAGCGAACATTAGAGCGTTTCGCTCCTGATATCTAGGTACGGGATTCGGTGACGTCCTCATCTACAGACCACAACTGAAATTTTGTTTAAAAAACACCTGCATCCCACAAGGTTTTTACAGACTGAAAAAGTGTCGACAAGAAAGAAGCCGCGTTGTTAAATTCGACCTTTTTTCAGGTACTCGTCTCATTTTTTCTCTCAGTACTGAACTATTTTTTTGCTCAAAAGTGTTTAACCTTCGAACAGGGCAGTTGTTCCGGAAGACAAGATCGTTCGCAGGGAACTCCTCAACGAAGCTGAATTTTATCGAGTTCAAGGAATAATTGATGAGCTCAGATCCCAGCCATTTGAAGGCTCTTTAATCTTGTCCTTAGAGCATCGCCAAATCCTGACTAATTGGTTGCAGGCTTAGTTGACAAGCGCTATCTTCACCTACACTCTGATTTATCGCGCTTCCCGTAATGGTTGGAACGCAGTCAACTTCCATTCCGTCTGCGATCACAAAGGACCGACTGTGACAGTTGTCAAGAGAGGGAATAACATTTTCGGAGGTTACACTGAGAAAAGTTGGGAACGTAAGTTGATTCATTACTCTAAGTAATGGATTCGATCGCTGAGACCCTGTCAGGGGCGGATGAAGTATGGCCGCGTGCGAATAAGTCCAAACGAAGCACTAATCCTAAAGTCTATTTTCATCGTAACACTTAGCCCCTTAGGAGACAAACTTGGTGAATTTTGTTCGAAACGGCCAGCCAAATCCTTCTCCTTTAGTCTCTCTCTCCCTCTCCCTCTAGATTGATGGAATTCGGAATTCAAATCAAGGACCCCGGAAATCCACTAACGAGTGGAATCCGGAATCCCGAATCCACCGCTTGGAATCCAGTACCCAAGACTGTCTTACTTTGCCTTACATGGGGTGAGACAGTAAGTTTAGTTTTCTGCTCAATTGACCACGTTACATGGTGCGCGATGCAACAGCTTATCTGTCCCAAAGCCTTTTTGTAACGCTTTTGTACGCAAGCTTCAACTAAAAACGTGTAACAGGGCCATAAGGAGATACAAATGGTACTTTAGACCTTTGACGAATGCAAAATTTTTCACGCACTACCCTGAAAAAAATGAGGCAACGCTAACAATAATTATTGCAATATAATATAAACTCTCCATCGCGTTCTGTTGTCGATCTTATCATTGTTTGGTTAACAGCTTTAAATGGAGTTTACAAGAAAGATCCAGAGGCTTTCATGTTCAGCCTCCTGAATCCAAATAACTTATAACCTGTTCAGATGCCTTTGATTAAAGATAAGGAAGAGATGGCTATCTTCTGCAACAATGGTTATGGTCCTGTCTTTGGAAGCAGAGATTCCAACGGGTACTATGACCTTCTTATTGGGAACTCACCCAATCAGGCCAATGGCTGTACTTCAACTCTCAACAACTCATGATCATATCGGTGTCCGGTGGGTCAGAATAATTCTACGTTTTTGGCAGGAAATTATTCATTTAATGTAAGTGAGATAGAGGTTTTCGCATTTGAAAAGTAAAACTGACTGAAGCATAACTGGATCTGATTTCCCGGTTTTTTTCTAATGAAAATAACCGCCCCAATCTCCTCGCGGTTTCTCTGTCCTCGCCCTCCTTTATTACTAGTACTTAGCAACCAAAACCGCCATGCTACGCAGGCTATTGTAGATGCATTTTAGTGCCTAAAAAGGACACATAATTCTGCCGTTAGTGTCGACTCCTATTTTGATGACCTTCCTGTTGAAACTAGGTACAAAAGTTAAATAGATAGTGAACCACTTGACAAAACGTATTATGCGGGGCATAGAATGTCCGTTATCGTCGATCACTTAAATGAAAAAGATTAAATGGACAAATTACAACTAGCTCGTTGTGTTTGCGTTGTTGATTGATTTCTGTTATTTATTTATTTATTTGTTTATTGGTCTTTCCATCGCAAAAACAATTTCGGCTGAGGAAATCAGCGGTTAGGGGCTATTGGAAAATTCAATGAAAACCAAGAAAAAAAGGGACCCTTTAGTTAATTGTTTTCAAAGCAAAATCAGTGTTAAGTGGCCTTGTCCAATCTACAAAAGTTATTTACTCTCTCACTCTTCGTCCAGTTATTTTTTTAGAAACAAATTATTTCGGCTGAAGGAATCCGCGGTTATGGGCTCCTGAAAAAAAAAACAACAAAAAAACAGTGAAAACAAATAAACAAACGGAGATACATACTTTATTGCATAGCTCCCCCTTGGGGGCTCTCCGCCATACATACACGAATTAAATTAAAATGAAAGAAAATGAATTAGAAAACTATTTACATTTCAATGATAAAATAACGAATTTCTATAAATAATAATGATAGTAACAGAACGTTAATTTTAAAGACTAATATATTTCAATAATAAAAAACTATCTATGAATTGAAAAGATATTTAAAAAGTCTCTTTTTAAAAACGTTAAAATTTCCAGGGTCTCTTATATCTTTAGCTATACTGTTATAAAGTTTTGCTGAAAGTCTTTTGGCCAGTGCCAGCCTATGCCGAGGCAACGTAAGGTCTTTGTTCTGTCTTGTGACTCTTTGCTGAGTTTTTGCGCGATATTGGAAGCGTCTGTGGAGGTAGCCAGAGGTATTAGCTTTTATTATAAAATATAAGTTATTCAATGTCTAGTTCACCTTAGCTTGACCTTTCCAAGAATAACCCGTGGCTTTCCAAGAATCAAATGACATCCTGTACACAGGAACAGGTGGTATTGAATGAATAAATCAATGGATAGGAGACAACTGATGCATGTACAATCGACGAAGCAATAACTCAGGTACGTAGAACATTTGTCTCTCACTGCCTCTTTGTTACCTACAAGTACCTCCGAGTGCATAGCTCTTTCAGAACTAGGAGGATGGTTGCGTGTCTTTTTTCATAACAGCTTTCTTGGTATTAAAAAAGGGAAAATGACAGTTTCCAAGAATCTTATATTACATGATAGCGTGTTTTTTAAAAGAAAATCAGTTTTTTCGAGAATAAAACCGCAGACAAGGCTTTCCAAGAATCACCCTTATTTTACAACAAGGATAAGATAGTGAAAACCAAAAGATACGTGGCAGCCTTCTGGGCCCTTTGATGTCGCGTGACGCAGAGGCTTTCTAAATATAAAATTCAAACGCGTTTTATCACAAACTTAAATTCCTATCCAGCGGGAAAAAAAAGATCATAAAGAGTGTTTAGAAGGGGTAAGATTCCACAAAACTAAATGTCAGAAGGATTGAAAAAATTTTGACATGCAAACTGGCAGGTGAGTAAGAAATTTTTTACTGAACAGTTGATCATTATTTAGGTGAATTTATTATGTTAAAGATTATAGGCTTTCTCAGAAAATCACGTGGCTTTCCAAGAATCAAAAGGCAGGGAGAAACCGTCATGCGTGAACGACTTAACCAATAGCTATGCAGTATTGAACAGCTTCAGCCAATCAACGAACAAATTGACCATCGCAAACAGGGTCTCTTCATTTTCATTGTTACCGCTCTGTTGACAAGCCAGTTGTTTTGAGGTTTTGCTGGAGGGAATAACTAGATTTCATCAGCGTCGCCCAGAAATATGGAAGAGGATATTCCGGAAACTGAAAGCGGTGGAGCACTCGAAGAAGTAAACAGCCACATCAAAGCACTCTTCGAAATTCTCAACAGCGAGACAATCAAAGTTCGCAAGGAAATGAAAGCTTTCGATACAATGGCGAAAAAGCTCAAGCACGTTCATTTCTCTAAAACGTTGAAGCTTAACGTCGGCGGCCAGTTATTCTCCACCAGTTTGGAAACCATGAAGAAGGATCCAGGTAATTCAGCTCCATGCATGTCTTTGTGCGTGCGTCCACCTTTGAAGTCTATAACTCTTTTAATAAGACCTTCAAGTTTTAGAATTATGATTTTGGAAGAGGCGTCTGGAGTGTGCCTTTTTTATGCGTGTTTCCACTTCCAAAAGCGCAAGCGATGTGTTTTCTCAGTTCGCCAAAAGAACTGAAACAAGACGCGATATGTTAGGTGCCATAGAATTTTTAGTCTTAAAATAATGCAGATATTTTGATTTTCTTTCTCAGGTTCCATGTTGCACGCCATGTTTTCAGGCCGATTCATAACGAGCCGCACCGTCTTAGCAACCAAAAAAATTTTGTTTATCAAGCTGAGATAGGGGACTAAAAGTCCCCTATCTCAGCTGGATACTCAGAAGCTTGTAACATTCACTATTCCATTTATCTCTGATCATATTTCGCATCTAATACGATAGAGGCGTCAATTTTCGCGCCATCATGTCATCATTCTAGGACGAGAAATTTAATTAAAGCGCGGCATTCAACAAATGTACGGCTCAAGTTTCGGCTAAAATTATTCAGTGCCGTCAAAGAAAAAAACATATTATTAAGGTCTGCGTATAAAGTCGATCACATTGCTAACACAGACAAAAACGCTTAAATATCTCCTACAAAATGAACGGCTGAGTTTGTTTTTTCTACGGGTCAAACTGCTACTATATATCCCAGAAGCGCTCAGGCATAATAATATGTCAGGACTTCTACCTGGATGAACCAGAAAGGATATAGAACAACTACCTATTTTTTTTCTTTTTACGGCTACGGGTCGAAATGCTAAACGTGTTATATATCCTAGAAGCGCTCAGGCATGATAATATGCCAGGACTTCTACCTGGATGAACCAGAAAGGATATAGAACAACTGCCTAATTTTTTTTTTACGTTTACGGGTTGAAATGCTAAACGTGTTATATATCCTAGAAGCGCTCAGGCATAATAATAACATGCCAGGACTTCTACCTGGATGAACCAGAAAGGATATAGAACAACTGCCTAATTTTTTTTTTACGGCTACGGGTTGAAATGCTAAACGTGTTATATATCCTAGAAGCGCTCAGGCATAATGATATCATGCCAGGACTTCTACCTGGATGAAAAGGAAAGGATATAGAACAACTGCCTAAATTTTTTTTTACGGCTACGGGTCGAAATGCTAAACGTGTTATATATCCTAGAAGCGCTCAGGCATAATGATATCATGCCAGGACTTCTACCTGGATGAACCAGAAAGGATATAGAACAACTACCTAATTGTTTTTTACGGCTACGGGTTGAAATGCTAAACGTGTTATATATCCTAGAAGCGCTCAGGCATAATAATATGCCAGGACTTCTACCTGGATGAACCAGAAAGGATATAGAACAACTGCCTAAATTTTTTTTTAAAGCTACGGGTTGAAATGCTAAAGGTGTTATATATCCTAGAAGCGCTCAGGCATCATGATATCATGCCAGGACTTCTACCTGGATGAACCAGAAAGGATATAGAACAACTGCCGAAATTTTTTTTTACGGCTACGGGTCGAAATGCTAAACGTGTTATATATCCTAGAAGCGCTCAGGCATAATGATATCATGCCAGGACTTCTACCTGGGTGAACCAGAAAGGATATAGAACAACTACCTAATTGTTTTTTACGGCTACGGGTTGAAATGCTAAACGTGTTATATATCCTAGAAGCGCTCAGGCATAATGATATCATGCCAGGACTTCTACCTGGATGAACCAGAAAGGATATAGAACAACTGCCTAATTTTTTTTTTACGTTTACGGGTTGAAATGCTAAAGGTGTTATATATCCTAGAAGCGCTCAGGCATAATAATAACATGCCAGGACTTCTACCTGGATGAACCAGAAAGGATATAGAACAACTGCCTAAATTTTTTTTTACGGCTACGGGTTGAAATGCTAAACGTGTTATATATCCTAGAAGCGCTCAGGCATAATGATATCATGCCAGGACTTCTACCTGGATGAAAAGGAAAGGATATAGAACAACTGCCTAAATTTTTTTTTACGGCTACGGGTCGAAATGCTAAACGTGTTATATATCCTAGAAGCGCTCAGGCATAATGATATCATGCCAGGACTTCTACCTGGATGAACCAGAAAGGATATAGAACAACTACCTAATTGTTTTTTACGGCTACGGGTTGAAATGCTAAACGTGTTATATATCCTAGAAGCGCTCAGGCATAATAATATGCCAGGACTTCTACCTGGATGAACCAGAAAGGATATAGAACAACTGCCTAAATTTTTTTTTAAAGCTACGGGTTGAAATGCTAAAGGTGTTATATATCCTAGAAGCGCTCAGGCATCATGATATCATGCCAGGACTTCTACCTGGATGAACCAGAAAGGATATAGAACAACTGCCGAAATTTTTTTTTACGGCTACGGGTCGAAATGCTAAACGTGTTATATATCCTAGAAGCGCTCAGGCATAATGATATCATGCCAGGACTTCTACCTGGGTGAACCAGAAAGGATATAGAACAACTACCTAATTGTTTTTTACGGCTACGGGTTGAAATGCTAAACGTGTTATATATCCTAGAAGCGCTCAGGCATAATGATATCATGCCAGGACTTCTACCTGGATGAACCAGAAAGGATATAGAACAACTGCCTAATTTTTTTTTTTACGTTTACGGTTGAAATGCTAAAGGTGTTATATATCCTAGAAGCGCTCAGGCATAATAATAACATGCCAGGACTTCTACCTGGATGAACCAGAAAGGATATAGAACAACTGCCTAAATTTTTTTTTACGGCTACGGGTTGAAATGCTAAACGTGTTATATATCCTAGAAGCGCTCAGGCATAATGATATCATGCCAGGACTTCTACCTGGATGAAAAGGAAAGGATATAGAACAACTGCCTAAATTTTTTTTTACGGCTATAGGTCGAAATGCTAAACGTGTTATATATCCTAGAAGCGCTCAGGCATAATGATATCATGCCAGGACTTCTACCTGGATGAACCAGAAAGGATATAGAACAACTACCTAATTGTTTTTTACGGCTACGGGTTGAAATGCTAAACGTGTTATATATCCTAGAAGCGCTCAGGCATAATAATATGCCAGGACTTCTACCTGGATGAACCAGAAAGGATATAGAACAACTGCCGAAATTTTTTTTTACGGCTACGGGTCGAAATGCTAAACGTGTTATATATCCTAGAAGCGCTCAGGCATAATGATATCATGCCAGGACTTCTACCTGGATGAACCAGAAAGGATATAGAACAACTGCCTAATTGTTTTTTACGGCTACGGGTTGAAATGCTAAACGTGTTATATATCCTAGAAGCGCTCAGGCATAATGATATCATGCCAGGACTTCTACCTGGATGAACCAGAAAGGATATAGAACAACTGCCTAAATTTTTTTTTTACGGCTACGGGTCGAAATGCTAAACGTGTTATATATCCTAGAAGCGCTCAGGCATAATGATATCATGCCAGGACTTCTACCTGGATGAACCAGAAAGGATATAGAACAACTGCCTAATTGTTTTTTACGGCTACGGGTTGAAATGCTAAACGTGTTATATATCCTAGAAGCGCTCAGGCATAATGATATCATGCCAGGACTTCTACCTGGATGAACCAGAAAGGATATAGAACAACTGCCTAAATTTTTTTTTACGGCTACGGGTTGAAATGCTAAACGTGTTATATATCCTAGAAGCGCTCAGGCATAATGATATCATGCCAGGACTTCTACCTGGATGAACCAGAAAGGATATAGAACAACTGCCTAATTGTTTTTTACGGCTACGGGTCGAAATGCTAAACGTGTTATATATCCTAGAAGCGCTCAGGCATAATGATATCATGCCAGTAATTTCTACCTGGGTGAACCAGAAAGGATATAGAACAACTACCTAATTGTTTTTTACGGCTACGGGTTGAAATGCTAAACGTGTTATATATCCTAGAAGCGCTCAGGCATAATAATATCCCAGGACTTCTACCTGGATGAACCAGAAAGGATATAGAACAACTGCCTTTTTTTTCTACTCGTCGAAGTTCTAAACGTGTTATTCTTAGAAGCGCTCAGGCTTAATAATATGCCAGGTTTCCAGCGACTGATTTTAGCTGATTTTGCGGTGCGCAAGAATGGATAATTTACCCGACTTGTAAACAGATATTTCCTTCAGCCGATTGTGTCTCATGCAGGAGAATGTCATGTCTGCGTTGTTTTGTTTCTACTGAAGTTTTATCAAAGAAAGCTTAAGCGAAAATAGGAAGATCGCAATTTATACTCTTACGAACTATAAATTAGGGCTGACCTGGAAGACGCGTTGAATTGTGCCGCCATCCTTCAAAATATAACCTGGCTGCGTTTAGGGAGACAATTTCCTCTTCCATCCAGATGTACTTGGTATATGTGTTTGCGCGAATCTTCAGACAAAGAATTGGGTATACACTGATTCGAATGGCTTGGCGATGCTAAGTGCTTAAGTCTACTTACCGATTACAACATGTTTTGGAAGTATTGAGAAGCGCGCCAAACGAAGTTGTCACAGCGTTCTCGAGCGAACACGGCGCGACCTGGATTGATAAAAATTACCATTACATGCAGGTATCATGCCAGTGATATCTCCTTTCGTAGCATAGTGAATAGTTTGTGAGCACATCCTCGACTCTCGAAACATTTGTCTTGCGCCGCTATAGAAGTTGCTTCTCCCGCGAACCATAGGTAGATTTCCCGCTTAACATAATGTTTGATAATTTATGCAAAAGTTGACCTCGTGGAAGTCAGCAGTGCATTAATCGACTCAAAAATAAACAGACTTCCTACAGGGTTTTGAACACGGTTTTAATTAAAGTACTTTACGAGCGCTGCGGTAGTTGACCGCAAAAGTGTTACGGTGATGGATACTCAACGGGATGATTACGTCACTTCATAGCAACCAGACGGTACGAATTTTTTAACTTCCGGAGCGCTGAGGCTCGTAGTGGATTCAAAGCCTGCTGAAGACGGATCTTACTTCATTGATCGCGACGGAACTCACTTCCGTTATATCCTGAACTATCTTCGAACAGGACAGCTTGTTGTTCCAGAAGACAAGATCGTTCGCAAGGAGCTGTTAACTGAAGCTGAGTTCTATCAAGTCCAAGGAATTATCGACGAACTAAAGGCCTTTCCCTTTGAAGATTCCAGCATTTTGTCCACGGAACAGCGTCAAATACTGACTAAATGGTTGAAAAACAAGCTGACAAGTCCCAGTTGCACTTATACCCTGAAATATCGCGCTTCACGTGATGGCTGGGGAGCCTCTAACTTCCATTCTCGCTGTGATCGCAAAGGACCAACCGTGACCGTTGTAAGAAGTAGTGGGAATTACATTTTTGGAGGCTACACAGAGCAACACTGGGAATGTAAGTTTACTGAAATTTTTATGTTTTTGTGGGAAATCGTGTCTTCGGACGAATATTAAGCCTCTTCAGACTGGACTATTATTATGTTTTTCATTTTATTACTTTATTATTTTTGGTTCCCATCGACCGAGGTGGGGTTGGATTGTTCGGAGGCCCTCGTGTATAGCTTTAAAACTTTCTCATGATCATGGCTAGCAATTGAAAATTACACAGAATAAGGCGTCTATAATTTTTAGTAAGACGAGAGTCACTTTTTAGAGAGACTTATGCCACTGTAACTTAACGCTATAACGTTAGAAATAAAGTCAGTCAAAGATTTGGTAGTGTACTATAATATACTTTTCAATGCCAATTTCAATGTCGTCAGTGAGATTAGTGAGAGGTAACTTAGTTTGTATCAATTCAGCATCTCTGAAGCCGTCTATTGTGACTGCACTCTCTCTTTCTCTTATTTTAAATAGCAACTTCGTCTGGGATATACAAGAAAGATCCAAACTCCTTTCTCTTCAGCCTTGTCAATCCAAATGGCTTAAAACCGACCAAGATGGCTCTGATACTAGGGAAAGAAGAATCTGCCATTTACTGTAGTAGTGGCAACTTTCCGATTTTTGGCAGCAGCAACAGTGGGTATTTTGACCTTTCACTTGGAAATTCACCCAGTTCCTCGAATACTTGTTCGTCAAACCTTAACAACTCGTACCGCTGCCCAGAAGGTCAGAGCTATAATACTTTTCTTGCTGGTAATTATGTTTTTTATGTAAGCGAAATCGAAGTTTTCGCCTTTGAAAAGTGAGAGAACTGATCTGAAAAGTAATTTGACATGATAAGTTCAGTTGTGATATGCCTTTAAAGTATTATTCTTCCGATAAAATGCTATAAAAATGTAAAATCTACAAATAAAGCATCTAAAGAATAAAGCTAGCTTTAAAGGGGAAGAATCTGCATCACTGTGTCATTTTAACGCGTTCTACCGGACAACTAGCTTACTGAATCAAGAGGCTGACCACATATTTAAGTTCTTAACATGGCTATAAATACTCATCATTAACAGTTCTTTTTTCAGCGTTTGGTCTGTTGAATGAGACAAAATATCCAAAGAGAAAAGGCTGAGTTCCCAAAAAACCTTTTAGTAGCTACAGGGGGTGAGGGAGTGATATTTTAAAAATATAAATTGAAAACGTTTAACTGGATACCCTTAGTAAAACGATCTAAAATGATTATCTCTTTGCTACTGATTTCCTCTTTCGGCCTGTCAGCACGAATAAAGCGTCCACATTATGGTTTCTGTCGACGTATATAATACCTGACGTAGCCAAGAAATTTGATTTGTTTTGTTTGCTACTGTTTGCTTGCTGTTTGTTTTGTTTTTAAGGGGATTGCGGAGACCGAGGCTACACTAGCCTGCGAGCAAGCTCTCCTGTTTGGGCGAGTGAAACAGGTCTCGCGAGAACGCGCGGGGCTCGCTTCGCTTGCCCAAATAGGAGAGCTTGCGCGCAGGCTAAGGCTACACCCTTTCAGTTTTTAAGGTGATTCCATAGTAAAAGAACCTAACATAGATTTTAGCTAAAACTTGGTACACTGATGTAACAAGTCAAGAAGATGATAAAAACGTAATAAAAAGTGGGGGTCACCGTGCTCGTTTTGACGTCACAATGCTGACAAATACGGCTATTTAGGACCCTTTTACAAAAACCGCGGGCAGCGCAAAACTAGACAAAAAGGAGAGATTTTTTCGATGATGCATGTGACATCACACAGAATTTGACTTTAATGTATTGTTAATCCACTTACGTACCAGAAAAATGCCTTTTAATGCCCTTGTTTTTACTTTACGCTCCAAAGTAGAATAAGATTGGACGCGCGCTTTTCGACCAGTGATGGCTCAATCCGTACAATTTAGTAAAATTGCCAAAAAACTGAACATAGATTTGTGCCAATTTTTTTCTCATCGAAAGGAAGCACTGTCCTTATTAAAATCATGAAATAAAAAATGGGGGTCACCGTACTCGTTTTTGCGGTAGAGCTGCAGAAAGTGCGCACCAAACGCATTTTCTCCGATTTTTGAGAGAGGACTGGGGCGAGTTTCAAAATAGAATGTATGTGAAAGGGGGAAGAAAGTATTAAAAAATCCGTTTTTACAGAATTTACATCGAGATATCACATTTAGGACACAATGTGATAAAGAAAGTGTCTAAATGAAAATCAAAGTGAGTAAGCACAAGTTAAACATCCACTATCGAGGTTCTCCGAGAGGAGGTCGAACTCAGCAACACGCGTACTGCTTACGTTATGCACATTCCCAACACATTGAGTCTCACCTCGGCAAGAAACAACAGCAAGCAAAAATTCCAATAGCGTTTCTTTTCAGTCAACTCCATTTTAATAATATTACTTCACATCCTTTTTTTTACGACGGCCATCTTGTTATGCGCAGTAAGAGATGCGCAGTGCAAAACTAGGGAATCACCTTAACAACGAATGTCACTAAGGATTGAGCAAAATTGGAAATGGTCAAACAAAACCTTCCCTCATACTTTGTGTGTAGTTAGTACTTCAGATGAAACTACTCACTGTGGCATTTTGTTTAAGAAAAAACCTGCACTGGGTATCAGGGGGGAAGTTTGGGCCAAAAATTGCATTTTTGGAACAATTTTCTCCTGGAAAATTGTAGTTTTGTGGGGTGAATATTTCAGAAAGAAGACTAACAGTTAAAAATCTGTTTACATGATAGCAAGCGGGGGGGCGAAAGGTTTTTTGACATGGCTTAAAAATAGACATTTTTGAAAATATTTTTTCCTTACTAGCACTCCGATTTAGATGAAAATTGAAACAGAATGTAAATATTTCACCCTTTGTGAACCATTTCATGCTTAAAAGTCCGCGGGTACTCGATACATTTTCGCATGCCAATCAAATGAAAATGTATAGCTGAGACAAAATAGTAAATTTTAGCAACTTTCTGTTCGCCGCTATCTTTCTTTTGAATAATAAAAGTATAAAATAATGGGGCGGTGTTAGGCAAGAACGTTGGATGGTTACATACAAAAATACATAGCTACTTTACTGTTACCTCCCCAAAGGGGCTTTTCAGGAACAATGATTATATTACATTATTTATAACAACTAATTACAACACTTTATCTAATACTAATTACAATGTTTTAAACTTAACAAAGAAGTATTTACAAAATTATCTAAAAGCTGGCTCCTTAAGGAACGTTTAAAAATTTCAACAGATGGGCTTAACTTAAGAAATTGTTCCAAAGTTTAACAGTCCTGTAATAAAAGGTTCTCTGTCCGGGGGGAGTTCTGAAAAGAGGGATGTTTAGGTTTTGGCTACTCCGAGTTGTTCGTTCGCTAACTTGCTTACGGGTAATAAATTGGGATGTAAGATATTCAGGGGTTTGACCGGTCATGCATTTGAAGGCCATAATATAGCTTGGCGATAGTACAGTTGGTCCATAACAGGCAACCAAGACAGGCTTTTTAAGAGGGGTGTTACATGATCATATTTTTCGCACCGCTGACGATTCGGCAAGTTTTGAACGGCCTGCAATTTTATAACATTCTTATTTGTCGTATTTGCCCAAACATTCGAACAGTAGTACATTTGCTGTAGACTAAGGCATGTATTACGGTTAACAACGTATTTTTGTCTAAGCAATGTTTGACCCGGTTAATTTTCGCTAAACGCGCGATACATTCCGACACTGAGGTCGTTATATGGTTATCAAATGTTAAGTTCGGATCCAAAATCACGCCAATATCTCTCGCTGATTGCACTGGGGAAATGTCCTTTCCCAACAATGACAAGTGAAATTCATGGAGCTTAGAGGTCATCTTTCGGCTCCCGAAAACAATTAATTTTGTCTTGTCTGGATTTAGTGGTAGCCGATTTGCGAAGCACCAGTTGCGCACCTGCAGCCGAGATCATCATTCATTTCTGGGACAATCCTTTGGGAGTCGTGTAAATTAAAAGAAACAAACAGTTTTGTATCGTCTACATAACATTCTGTAGAGCCATGCCTTGGAACTTCTGGTAGATCATTTACATATATGCTAAATAATAGGGGGCCTAGGATACTCCCTTGAGGAACGCCCCATTCAACTGGAACAGGATCAGAATTCGTACAACTTGATGTCTATTTGTAAGGTAGCTGTTAAACAATTTTAGGGCGCTGGTTGTGGGGCCGACGCTTTGTATTTTACGTAACAATATTTGGTGGTCAACGCTGTTGAAGGCTTTACTCGTTTCTAAAAGCACGCAGGCAGTCAATTTCTTATCACCAATTCCTTTGAGAAATGCATCAGTTGTGTGAATTAAAGATGTCTCAGTAGAGAAACATTTTTTGTTGCCGCTTTGTTTTGTGGTAAGCCTTTCCTCGGTTGTCAAATAGGTGACACCCTGATTATAAGCCACTCTCTCGCAAACCTTTGACAATGCAGGTAGCAGGGAAATCGGTCTGTTATTGTTAGGAAGTTCGTGGTTGCCTTGTTTGGGAATAGGTGTAATTTCGGCAGTTTTCCAGACCTCTGGGAATGTTGAAGCTAAGAGAGAAGCATTGATGATTGACGTAATAAAAGGGAGTGTGATCAACAGGCTGTCCTTAAGGACTCGAGTTGGCACTTTGTCAATCCCAGGAGCCTTATTAGAAGGCATTGCGTTCATGACGTCCGCGACTTGTTTACAATCAACATAATTAAATGTAAATTGCTCAGTAGTGGGAAAACATTTTGGAGTAAAAGCGTTTTCGTGAAGAACGAAGTTGTGCTCTTCAGCCAAAGATCCAGATTGTCCAACTGATGCAAAAAAAGTTGTTAAAATCATCCGCCACGGTCTTGTCATCTTTGCTACATACTTTTGGGGTGACAGATCTTTTAGGGAGACAAAGGCGAATTGCCTTCCAAATACAATTTGTATTTCGTGGATTGTTTTGAATCTGATCCTTGACAAATTCGCTCTCCGCTGCTCTTATTAACTTTCTCACTTCGTGTTTAAGGTTTGTGTGAGTAGACCAGTCAGCGGAATTATTAGTTCTGCGTGCTCTCTTGCGCCAATAGTTCCTAGATTTCATAGTTATGCAAGGACTTGGCTTTCCGCGAACTTAAATTAATTGATCTGATCGGAGCATGGTGGTCAAGAATCTCACTGAAAAGAAGATCAAATGCATGTAATTTGTCATCGACGTCGTCGAATATTTCCAAGACAGACCAAGGAGCGACAGACATGTCATACTGAAATGCGTCAGGATTATAATTTTTAAAACTTCTTGTTTTGACATAAGTGACCTTAGGTCGAGATGCTTTTAAACGCAGATCGGCAAAGATGATATCGTGGTCACTTATTGAGCAGTCTATTACACCAGCTTTAATTACCTGTTTAGTCAGCTTTAATGACTTCTATGGTTTCTATAGATTGCATTCCTTTACGTTTTACAGTCAGTTATCGAGCAGATTAAAGATTTTTGGTTTAAAAAATTACAGGCATCGTGTGGTTGGAGGTTAAATTATGCAAATTATTACCCGCGGTATAACTTTGCAGGAAAATCTAATTCGACATTTTCCAGCAAAATAAATCGCTTCGATGGGACTATTTAACAATTAATGAATGAGGCTGAGTGTCTTATGAAGAATTATGTAGATCGAGGAGGGTGTTATCCGTCGAGGCCGTAGGCCGAGGCGGATAACACCCGCCGAGATCTCCATAATTCTTCAGATAATACGAAAGCCGAATTCAATAATTGTTTTATTATTCATTCAAAATAATTCCTAGTTTAAAAACAAAGCTAAAGCATGCTTACCTCCATCGATGTTAAGTTCACCTTCGATAGTGCACTTTAGGGTTGTTCAGCTCCGCAAATATTCTCCAAATAGCAGATGTCGCCCTTCGAGTTGTGTTCTTGCCATGTTTTTAGCTATAATTTCGCCTAGTTCTTACTCTTTAACCGAGTGAAATGTCCGCCATTTTTTGTTTTCACAACCAAAACAACTCAACCTCGTCCCCAGGTCTCCCCGGTTAATGGTACATTAACCTGCAAGAACGCTGCATTTTTGACGTCATTTCCTAGTTAAACACAAAATTCTTCCAAATTTGGTCATCAGTAGCTGGTTATGGTGAATTATGCGTATGCTTTTAGCCAATCAGAATCGGGGAAATATTTTGGATGAATAATAGTAATAGATAACTGACATATTATGTACCATTAACAAAGCAATAAATACGAGAAACATTCAAGTCAAGTCACACAAGTCACGGTTCGTTAAGCTTGCGTGGCAGGCGTTCGAAACGAAAGGGGAGGGGATTTAAAGCCTCACGCTCACTCGCGCTCCCAAATTCCCCCTTCCCCTTCCCCTTTTAACGCCTGCCACGCAGGCTACAGTTCGTTTAGGTCTCATCCGCGATATAGTAATGCATGTCGTCGCATTCAAATCCCTTCCCTCATCTTCAGTGCATATCTACAAAGTTTCCTTTCACGCTGACACCCTGCCAAATTACTGCAGCTGCTTATGATGGGCAGAAACATATTTTTCCTTACCGTGCATGCAAATGTTACTCTGTTGGATTCTCTTACATGTCCAACACACTGTCTTCAAGGTACAAGCGCAGCGTTGATTTTGTAATTCTTTCCCCTACAACATAAATATTAGAATCTTCATGAATTTGTGTAAGTTTCATTAAGCATAAAATCAGAAAAACAGTGTGCCCAATCCTATGTAGATTTAGAAAGAAAGTGCCATTTGATCTGTTCGGTTGGACAGCTTGCTGATCAAAAAGTTTCAAAGCCGACTTGTCTTCCTGAATTTGTATGAAGGCCTTGCTCCAAAACAGAACAAGTCAACAAGCTAGGCGGAATTGAATTACACTACCACCGGACTCGACGAAACTGAAGTCTGGGTCAGATTTTTGGAGACACTTTGGTGTTTCATGTCATACAAGGAGTGGGAGCCCCGCGAGACGCTTATTTAATCGCAACTTTGTGGGATTATTTGACGGAAGGGGCCAGTCACACTATACGGTTTACGCTTTAATCGTCTTATGCTTGGTATCTACTGTATGGCTGTGAGCCGGTCCTGTAAGGGGAAGCGGGTTTTGCCAAATTCCTGGCACAAGAGATTGCGGCACATAAACAATTTGCGCAAAAGGAGACTGGGCACTATTATGCTTCCGTCGCTTGCAAAGCGACTTGCAAAGCACATGTTTCTTATGACATTGCACCAAAGTCGTTCCTCAATAACCTACAAGCTTTATTCTTAATGTCAATTTAGGGAGCCTGAAACAATTCTGAAATTCTTACAGCTTTTTTTAGTTAAGCTCATTTCAATTCTGCTTAATTATAAAGTAAAGGATGATTTTTTATAATGAAATTAAATTACTACGGGACGTTCGTGGGAAAGCCACGAATAAGTAAATTTCTTTGAAAAAAAAAAAAGAAAAACACCCGGCTGTTATTATGCTTAATAAAGCTTACGTAAATTCTTTTTGTCTTTTACCATGCATGAAATGGAAGTGCCGCCAAAAAATTCTGACTCGGATTCATTTTTGTCGTCTCCTTCAGGACCTTCAGCTGCAATACTTGCAAAATGTCCGGTAATATCTCTAGTACACTTATTAACGGTGGAAATTTTGTTAACAATAATTTCACCTTGTTCTTTATGGAAGCAAGGCATCTTCAGGAATTCAGCAAAGATTGAAGCTCCGGGGGTTCTTAGCAAAGTTTACGACGGGGACGCTCTGCCCCGAGGTCCAACCCCTTACCCTTTTATATACCATTTTATGACAGAGAAGGTCCCCCTTCGTATACCTTCTGTTGGCAATGGTACCCGTCTTACAGGCCTAGTTTAGAAATTTGCATCCCTCTTAACTGTTGTAAATGCACTGCCTTTAAAATAGGAATAAATCACAAAACCAGACCGTTTACGCAGCTCTTTTCACAGCCATGTAATGCATTTGTAAGCACTTTTTGGGCTTTTTTACCAACCGAAATGACAGTTTCCCTATCCTTTCATATACTTCAACAAGTGAAATCCCAACCCTCTCATATACTTAAAGCCTGAAAATGGTACCCCTTTCGGGTGGAGCCTCTCCGTATAGGAGGCCATTGTAGGGAGTACCCCCCGGGATTCAAGTCGGCTTTGAATTTGATCAACAATATGTCATGATATGTCCAATTCAAACAGGTTAAATAGCATTTTCAGAAGGGTTCAAGTCTAAATAAAATGGTGTTCACTGTTTTTCTGACATTATACTTAATAAGACTTTTGTGAGTTCTTAAAGATTTTAATATTCGCACAGTAGAGAAAAGAAGTACTGTATTATAAAATAATGGTGTCAAGGCCTGGGGGGTACTGCCATATATGGTCTATATAGGTATGTGCCCCTGTGAAGGGTATGGTTTTCAAGCAGTTTACTCTGGGATAGGGTATATAAATCAGAGAGTTTAGGTCTAAAAGAGGGTATCATTTTCCATTTAAACTGATCGATTGGCTGAAGATTTTAGTCTAGACTAGGGAAACCGGGAATTGCTACTCAAGAATATAAAAAAATCAAATCGGTTTTCTTTTGGCTGGACTGTGCTAGTGACCTCAGTGGTTTCTGGAAAACAGCTACTCTAGGATAGGAGGAGATTTGGGGAGTTTAGCCTAGTATAGGGTAGGCTAAGGGTTCCAGGGTCCCAGCGACACATCCCCACCCAAAAATTCCTAAAGTACCCCCGGGTGTCAAGGGTAGCCCTTAGGACGTGACAAATTGCGTGACTAAGATACGTTACCTTGAACAGTCCCCTGGAAAATTACAAGACAATCAAACAGAACACCATTTTCTACATTTTCTTTCGCGGTGAAGACAGGGGCCCATCAAATGGAGCCTCCATCTCCATTAATTTCTTGAGTCAACCCTTTCCCGAGTAGATTTATAAATAGAACGGCTTGTTTCCCGCGAAAAGTGTCATATTTACGTGAGTCTCGTATGTCACCGTGAAAAAAATGAAGTTGGATGAAGTCGAACTCAGAAGCCCGTCCTTCGACCGTTTTCCTTTTTTACTATACGTCCATTTTTACAGTTTTACAGCCGCTGGGATCTGGGATGAAATAAAAGTTAATGAATTACCCGACTGAGACTAAGCATGAAGCGATGGGACAAAGGCAGCGAACTGAGGATCACGGAAAGGTTCTTTGCGAGTGTTTGTTTTTGTTTTTTTTTTTTTGCCGTCATACATCCCACATTTAAGCATGCACCTTCAAAAGAGTCGACGATTAAGCGTTCTGTGGACGATTTGAAACTTTTCGATGATCAGCGCCGAAAAAGTGCCAGGATCATTTATTTTTGTCATCGCCGTGGACTGGATTTCGCCAGTTAAGCACCACGTGCAAAAGCGATGACCTGATAGGCTCCTGGTGAAGAACATTACGTCTTTTTATAAGCAGTTGTAGTAAATTGGCAGGTTGTCAAAGTGAAAGGAACTTAGAGGTGTGCATTGAAGATGGGAAGATAAAAGAAGGAGTTTCAACGAAAAGACATGACGAGCGACTAAATACAGGAATGGCTCCGACCTGTAATTGGAGGATAAAAATAGTTATTACCTAATAAGTTAAAGCTTAACTTTCAGCCACTTGTCACACTGGACAACGAATTATCTGTATAGAATTTTTTATCGTTCGTGTTTCAAGTCTTGTATAAAATGGGGTCTATTTTTCGAACCGGGTGACCCTATTTTCCCAGACAATCACACACGTAATGTTTTGCTCCCTTTTTTCAATTTGTCCTCGCTGTTATGATAAAAATGGGAAAATTATGTGGAGACTGTCGTCGAAATTTAATGGTTGTCTTACACAAATTGAAATTTGTAAATGGTTGTGTCATCTCTAGCCCATCACAGTTTATGTAAAAAGCGTCCGGAAATAGCGCAAAGTAGAATATTTGCAAAACCTAACAAAGCCTAACGACTTTCATGAAAAATTATAAATGTACTGTTTTTTTTAAATAGTTCTAAGAGGAATGGGGAATAAAAACGTTGTAGCCATTTAGACGGCTATACAAAATTTTTTGACACATCACCTGCCTGCCTAGTAAAAGCCTCTCACGAGAAGCAAGTATTTCATTGGTTTAAGTTGTTAAGGAGAGCGCAGTGACCTCATTTGACTTTTAAACGGGAAATGAGCAATGATAGACAATTGCGCTAATTGTGGAATCCCCGCACAAATTATTTATTTAAATTACTACTCTACTACGACACAGCTAGTTTCTGAGAAGACGCTATTGGATGAAACTAAAACTAGCAATTTTTGCTTCTTGATTGTTTATGTACGCGTTGTCTACATTAATCGCAAAGCGGTTAAATGCAGGTTAAATTATCTTTAGATTCATAGCGCTAGTTATCGTTTGCAACGCAAGCTGCAAATTCAGAAAACAAAAGCAACAGGAAAAAAGTAGTAAACGGTGTGTGAGGACGCTGCACAGGCAAAACGACCGAGGTCAGTGGGTGTGAGTTAAAATAGATCACGTTGCTGAAATTTAAACTGCTTACTTCTATTTCTTTACTATCACACAGGGGCAATCAAATGAGGCCTAAAAAACAAAATTTTGTTTTGTTTCCTCTGTGGAAGTTCATAAAACCGACCCATGATTTGCGTCACATTAAATATGTGAAAAATGCCGCAAATGCTCTACATAGTTTCCTTTGAAATTTAGTTCAAATTTTGTGACTACAACATATTTTCCTACACAAAAATTTTAAAATAGTCGTGTTTTACAATTAAAAGCAAGAATTTATGTTCCCAGTTGTCTACATTAGTCACAAAGCGTTTTTCGCAAGTCAACTGATTGTCTTTAGATTCTTAGCGCTGGTCATCGTTTGCAACGCAAGCGCAAGTTTAGAAAACAAAATCAAAGGGGAAAAAGGCCGGTCAACTGTGTGTGAGGACACTGCATCAGTAAAACGACCAAGGTCAGTAATTGTGAGTTCAAATATATATATATATATATATATATATATATATATATATATATATATATATATATATATATATATATATATATATTGTGTAAAAAAAAATGGTACCGTAAGAAAGCTGTTTTTTTACACTTATATTTATTTGTAAAAGGACAGCTTTTTTACAAAAATATATTTTGTAAAAATTGCCTAACAATTGCTGTCGTTGATTCTTGCTGAAGATTTTATGCTAGAAATGGAGTTATAATTTATTTTTCCACTGCTAAGAGCATTAAAGCATTATACCCGAGTATTTTGTTGACAGTTAAACCGATTATTGCAGCTGATAACCTTGCGAAAATAGATGAAAACAATAACAACAATATTCTGAACAGTTTTCGGCTTGAACAAAAGTAGCAATGAAGGAGAGAATAGAAGGCTTTGGTTGCTGCAAGAGATTGTGACAGGCATTGCTTATAAATAAGACAGTGAATAACCCAGCTATTCTATTATTGCCTAACATGCAGTTACTGCCGTGCGTGACTTCGGCCGATAAGCATAACAAATAAAATTACTGCCTGTTCCTTCTTCGCATCCAACAATTAGAAAGGTCCTGGAAAATTGAATGACACAGAAACAAGAAACAAGAAGAAATAATAAAAATAATAAAAAGTACGTAAATTTCTACCGGCTAGTCACAGCACAGTGAGTAGTTTCATCTGATCGAAGTACTAACTACACACAAAGTATGAGGGAAGGTTTCGTTTGACCATTTCCAATTTTGCTCAATCCTTAGCGACATTCGTTCTTAACTTACACATATTCAAAGCTTGGGCTCCCGGGAAAATGAAACCCCACGTAAGTTCCGCGTCCACATTTAGCAGTGATACTTAAAACTTCAAACTTGTTTCCACTGGGCTTTGCCTTTAGAAAATGGGAAGGGAAAGGCTAGGTTGGCTTAAACTCGCTCTGCCTGTCTTTCGCCTTCACATTACTAAAAAGGGCCGAAGACGAAGACGGAGACAAGTTTAGATGTTGTTTAACAAAACCACGTGTAAGTCTGTGAGTCGAATATTATCCTATCGGCTCAATTGTGTCTGAAGAATGTTACTTTACTGTGTGTGCATGGTCATGTAGGCATAATTACTTCTGACTAGGAGAAAAAAACACTTCGTCGCGGTGGTCCAGTGATACTTCGTTCAACAAGCACAAATAAAGCAACAAGTACTATCATCCCAGAAAGGATTACATACTGATTTAAGACGGAAATGTTCTATTTTCTATTCAAGTTTGTTAAATGCAGCTTTCATTCCTAATATTTGATTCAAAGCTTTATAGTCGATAATTGCAGTAAATATGGTCTGATTTGCGCTAGTTTTCACTTGTTTATTGAGACTGGCGATAGCACGTCATTTAACGTTTCTCGGAAGGTATAACATAACATTCACTGGTCATTTAAGTCCTTGATTCAGTGAATTTATTGTATGGCTACAATAGTACGCGACCAGTGTCACATGGAGGTTAAAGGCATGTTTATAGTGGAAAGGTGCTCTTAGCTAGTCAGCTAATTTACAGGCACTCCACTCAAATACTTAGAAACAAATAATTCAAATACAACATAACATTTAAAAACCCCAACTGGCAGGAGGCAACCAGTTGGCTATTTACAAGCGTGGCCGAGAATTTGAACTCGGGACGACCGAGCACAAATCCAGCAAGTGGCCAGAGCGGGACTCGAACCCAGGACCGCCGGATAGCGAGTCCGACACGCTGACCACTCGGCCACGCTGCCTCCTAAGATCAATAACTTATTAACCTCGTCCGTTCGGACATTATAAGGAAATCTCAGACCTCGGCCTTGATCTATTGACCTCGCTATCGCTTGTTCAGTACGAATTCGTGTACTGAGAAAGTTTCACGTTGTAGTCCTGTCACATCAACGGCCGGGCAAAGAAATGTACAAAAAACTGTGCTCACCAGCAAAGTTATTTTTGGCTAATAAGAAATATTGTTTTTGTAAGTGTTTGTTTCTTTTTTTGCTAATTTGTTTGTTTGATTTTTCTAATTGCCGTCGCCCGTTAGCATTACACGATTTTTTTTGTGTGTGTAGTAAATTATAAGTTAGTATAATAACGCTCAGAGCTTCGCTTTTAGCCCTGCTTGCTAATTAACAATTATTCTTCGAGCCCGAATGGGCTCTGAGTCAATAGCCCATGTGGCCGAAGGCTATTGACTCAGAGGCCATGAGGGCGAGAGGAATAATTGTTTTAGTAAAATCCAACTAGTTGGTCAAAAATATCGAGACAAAACAACTTTAATCCTTTTTTGCCGCCAAAAAGCCGGCGATTTTCGCTACTGGTGGGCTATCATACATATAGCCTAGTAGTAGCTCAACCAATCAGGATGCAGCATTGATAATAGACCACTAGTTGAATTTTACTAAATCTATATATTACAATTGTGAAATATGGACTAAAATAATAATATACTGTTAAGTATATTTGAACATAAACTGTTTGCTAAAGCCTTCTGGGACGTATCTGAATACCTCAGTGAAACACTGGCTTACTTTTCAGAAAAAATACTCTTTAAGGAATGGACGTTAATATTAATTCCGTTAATTCGCCTAAATTACTTTCCGGGAATCAAAACTGCTGCTCAATGTACAGAAAAATGAAAATCGCACATTGTTGATTAACCAATAGCCGCACAAAAGGTGAAAGACTCCAACCATTAAAAACAAAAAGAGCGATATACGTAGTATAATGTTTATTGTACGAGGGTACTTTCGCTTTCCAGTGTGTTGTTCCGGTTTCCACAGTCGATTATTAAAAACCAGCTTAAGAGTCGTTTTCTGTGTAGCAAGAGGAACAGAATGTTGTCTTCATCTCGAGACCCTGAGGAAGAAACAGCTTCTAGCAGTGAAGCGCTTGATGAAGTAAACAGACACATCAAGAAAGTGTTTGAGATTCTTGAGAGTGAAAAAGTAAAGCTTAGGAAGGAAATGGAAGCTTTTGATGCGGTGGCCAAGAAGCTGAAAAGCGTTCATTTCTCCAAAATGCTGAAACTGAATGTCGGTGGTAAAGTATTTGATACCAGTTTGGAAACTATGAAGAGTGATCCAGGTATGTATTTGTTCATTGCGTCGATCACTAAAAGATTTACCATAAAAATCAGGTGCCAATTAACTGCAAGGCGTCTGATTTCAATTGTATTCAGTGTAAAATATAGATTTTCGCTTCTATTCCCTAACTGAAGTGTTTGTTCGTTTATACTCGATAACAGGTTCAATGTTGTACGCCATGTTTTCCGGGCGATTTGACTCCAAACCCGCTGAAGACGGATGTTACTTCATTGATCGCGATGGGACTCACTTCCGTCTTATCCTAAACTACCTTCGCTCGGGGCAGCTTGTTCTTCCCGAAGATAAGATTCTTCGAAGAGAGTTGTTAACTGAAGCTGAGTTTTATCAAATTAAAGGAATTATTGATGAAATGAAGGTCTCCCCCTTTGAAAATTCCTCCATCCTGTCTGTGGAGCATCGCCAAATCTTGGCCAGCTGGTTGAAAGGCACCCTGACAAGCGCTTGTCACACCTACTCCCTGATATATCGAGCCTCTCGTGATGGCTGGGCTGCATCCAACTTTCACTCTTGCTGCGACCGCAAAGGACCAACTGTTACCGTTATTAAGTGTGGGAACTACATATTTGGAGGCTACACAGAGCAGTATTGGGAAGGCAAGTTATTTTTGGAAAATATTTTGCTTTTTTATGAAGTTATTTAGCATTGTCTAAGTACCCATTCGATATCTATACCCAAGTGATTTCTCGGAATAATCAGTATGAGTTCTAAGTGGATTTATTGTTATGAGACGCTCTAAAACACAGACATTCGGGTTAAACCTTAAGAATTCTCCTTGGTTTACGGGACAGTTAGGAAAGCGTTGTGCGTGCCTTGATGGGCGCAATATACAATAACGTTAGTTTTCGTTTCTAACGGAGAGACACGAAAGCGATTCATTCGACCAAAAATATTGACATTTTTAAAATTTGCTTCTTGAAATTCGATACGCATACTGCACCACGAAACACGAAAATTGGAAAATTCCGGGGTTAACGTAAGGCAGTATGGAAGGCGAAGAAAATTCCCGGTCCTCCTTGAAATTTGAAACCAAATAGTTGGTATGTTGCTGTTGAAGGGACCTTTGGATCGCTTAAGATCAAGTTCTTAAAGAGAGTGGGGGTAATGATTTCGTAGTTATTCAGGTGCCAACAATCCATCTTCATTCTAACTGCTACACCTGTCCACTCGAAGTTATTTCTAAAAGTGTAACTATATCATAAGTACTCTAACTGTGAACAGTAATTTTCTCGAAAACTTCATGTCTAATACTGTTGCATACAATGTTTTCGTCAGCTCTTTCAAGTGGAACGTATAAAAAAGCTCCAGCCTCCTTCCTGTTCAGTCTCGTCAATCCGAATGGCCTTGAACCTTCAATGATGTCTTTGATACAAGGAAAAGAGGGTTCGGCCATCCATTGCTACAGTAGCTATGGCCCTACATTTGGGGATGGTCCAGACCTCAGAATTGTCAACGCCCCAAATTCAAACAGCTGCAGTGCAAGTCTCAATAACACGTACCAGCTACCGACAGGACAGAATGCTGGCACCTTCTTGACAGGAAATTCGAGTTTTACCTTAAGTGAAATGGAGGTCTTTAGGTTTGAAAACATCTACGCTTAGTGTAGCTAATGATATTTCGTTTCCTCTGGTAGTAGTACAGTAACAATTTCTTCCAAAAATTGGCAGTTATTATTGCCCTTCGGTAGAAACTCGAGTCAAATGAATAGTCTTTGGTAACAAAATAATTAGTAATATATAGAAAAGAATAAGAACCATAAAAAAAGAAGAAAAATGAGGAACTTACTCTATGGTGAATCAAAGAGTTACATTATATAGCTTAGTAAACTAGCAGGAATGTTTTTTCAAGTCAACCTTCCTTGCAATCTTCAATCACTCGCTCACTTTCTAATTATTGGGATTTATCTTTTTGCTAAGAAAATCGGGCAAAACAAGCAGGAGGGTGTTAACAGACTAAAAGTAATAATTCCATTCATATTTTCTTGATGAACTAGTTATAGTTATGGCGTTTTTACAGCGCCCCTTGCGGAAGCGCAGATTTGATAGTGTCGTTCTTCTCTTCTGGACGCACTTTTTGGGTAGGGAAAGTTGATCTCCAACCTACCAAAGCACAAGGCCAGGTTGAAAGATTCTTTATCCTTGCGTAAGTTAAGTGTCAAAGTTGACTATGATCCTTAAAACCGATGACGTCACAAGTGAGATGTGGATCGAACGGGCGGTTATGGGCATTTCAAGATGGGTGAACAACCTTAGTTTTATTGCCTAAACCCTAAGAAGGGTGCCTGCAGCCCATTAACTTCTTCTATATGGTGCCGCCTTATAGATTCTCTACCACAGTATGATCTTATACAATTTAACTTCTGGGATTTTTCAAAAACAAGCTGAAAGATTATTTTCCTTCTTTCGGCTCCCACGGGGCATTTATCGCAGACACCAGCTGATTATTAGTTCATCTTCTTTGCATTTATTTTAGTTGATAATTGTAGCTTAAAGAAATTCATCTTTTATAATTATATAGTAAACTGATGATTTTCCGTGATGAATAAATGATTAAATTAATACAGTGTGGACTATGCCCTTTTCCGTTCGAACATGGTCCTCGGAAGGAAGGGGCAAGGGGGACCTTACCCCAACCCCACCCCATTTTTGGCAAAGTAAAGAAATAATAATTTCTTTAAGTTCTTCACTAAAAAAGTTTTTTTTTTTACTTTAGACTAAGGATCTAGTTTTCACTCCCGTCCAAAACAGAGAATAATAGAGTCAGAGTAAGGATTGTACGTGAAGGTGCAAAATTTATTGTAAATGACGCTGTAGAAGTGTCTTTTTCGTGCTATCTGTAAACTGTCCGTACACTTCATGCCGCCACTTCATGCTTTTTGCGTGAGTGTGAGTTACCAAATACTTAAAGAGGAGGCAATTAAAGTATTTATTACTTGCACCCTGTGGAACCGCCTCATAAGGACTGGGAAATGCAGGTAAAATCGCCGCTTTAAGTCGGACAAGAGCACAAAAAGGTCCATGTAACAGGCATTAACGAAACAATTTTTCTTTGGAATGAGTGAGAACGGGGGCTCTTTTTCCTCGATATGAACTCGCGTACGAACTATAAGTTGCCTCTGTTCGGAGGGTCATTGGCTGGATAACAGATCTTGCTATGAAACAAAATGTAAGGAGTCTGTACTGATTCCAGCACCGATGGAATTTATCGACTTTTGAAAACGCTGCAATAAATTACTTAGTTAAGCTACGGAAAGTACGAGCCGAAGAAAGAGCAATTATTTTTTCTTTGATTTCTTTGTTTTTTCTTCTTGTAACAGTTTTCGTTCAAGAAGGACGTATACGTAATGATCAAGTCTTATCTGTATCATGCAGCCCTTAATTCTATCCCGCAGATTTGTGAATAAAAAGGTTTTTCATGATGTTGTAGACATCGGAAGATCAAGTTTATTAGCCCCACGTCATCCTTCGTAGTCTAGCTTATGAACAAGAAAAGCCGGAAGAGAGAGATAGAAATTTCAGGCTGTTCTTGAAAAGTGGAAAGCACCACTGCATTCAGTATCAATTCGTTTTTTGCTAGAAACATCGTACTATTCTTATAATAGCTATACCTATTTGCATGACGAGCCAAAAGAACGTAACGTCTGCGTTGAAGGCTACGTTTGACCGGGATTAGAAAAGCCCTAGTATACCCCCCCCCCCCCCTCCCGTCGCTTCTTGAATCCAGCCCCCCACGCACGCACACACACACACACACCCATACTTGCAAAACTGCTGGGCAGGCCCTATAACTGGCTAGTATCAATAACCAGGTGCAATATGTTTTGTTTAACCAAGACCTCATAGACTTGATTACGTATATTGGTATAGTTAAATATTCAATTAATTTTGCTTATTAAATCGAGGATTACGAAGCATTTTACCAGCTTTGCGCGTACCTGCGAGTAAACATTTGCCCGGAGCTGAGACAAGTCGGCTGCGTTTTAAACGCATAATCCACGGCGGCACTCACAAGTCCGATATCAAGTTTATTAGTACGTAATATGTTATCATATTATTTGTGCGAATTACATAAATGATCATTATTTTTGCAAATGGACCCGAACCAAAGTCTAGTAATCTCCTTCAACCATGTTATTTTGCGACCAACGACAACATTGTGGAGCTAGCGTTTTACCTTCTCAAACATAATTTTACCCTGTTTACCAGTCGTTAATAATGCGATTAGCTGAAAGCCTGGGCCGAGACTTGGCGTGAGAAAAAGCAGTCGGTATTAAATCGAGTTTTAAGTGGATTTATATGATTGATATCCTACAGTCTCAAATCAGTACTCAAACTCACGAATTAACTTCAGGCTGTCTTATAAGTCTCCTAGTTTGTGAAGAACCTTTTACACCCACACGATTTGTTTGGAACACCAACATGGCGGCCACCGTTTCAATGTTTCTGGCGGGTGTGACGTCGGGTAAGAACCCCCTATATGCTTTACACTCACGTTTAGTTAAATGTTTAGTTAAATTTAAAGACACCTGATGATAATTATGAAAAATTGATTTGCATGACCCAAAGGTGGTCTTCGGGTTTCATTAGGCCGCTGCCTCTTTTAAGCCCCCCACTCCACCCTCCTCCCCGTTCCTCACCCATTTATAGGCCCGTCTAGCCGTGAACGCAAAAAAATTAATGCACTCGATTTGAAGCTTAATAAAAACCCAGTAAATGCAAAATGTATTTTGATCACCACTGCTGTAGCTTGTTTCAAAGGGAACACTCGTTATCGCTGCTGTCCTTGAAGGCTGTCTAGCAGCATTTGAGTGATTTTCTTTGACGTAATAAAATTACAAATGCAATGATTTTCCCTTTCTAACCAGTAGTAGTGATTTGTAATTGATATGATAGCAATAATAATAATAATAATCATAATAATAATGGTGATGATGATGGTAATAATAATAACACAATACATGGCATACATTATATCTATTATCGAGGGCAGGGAATGTGGGTCGACTAGCCTTTATCGGGGTAGTTACTAGAAGCGTTAACTTTATAATTATGATACGGTTGTCGGTGTTGGATTAACCAAGTGTGAGATTGACATGCCTGGATATTGGCCAAGTTCCTTTTTGGAGTTTTGTGAGACGAAGTCGAGGTCAGTAAAAATGAAAAAAAAGAACAAAGTAAATATCCAGCCACAGTTACCGAACAATCCTCGTTAATAAAGGATTTATTAAATGGCCAAAAAGAGAACTTTTTCTTTGCGGGATCAACACGGGTATATCCCAAGCGGGAAAGATGGGCCCATCTTGACAACTCGTGTAGCCAATCAGAACGCAGGATTTGCTTTATCTTGTCCGCTTGCGGATTCAGCCATATAATAACCTCCTTTAATCCTTTCTTGGCAATAAGGACTAATTAACCGCAATGAGGCAAGGTACAGGAGAGAATTTCAAGTTTTACTTCTGTCTGGTCATGGAACATTTAATGTCAAAGCAGCCACGCAAACTGTGAACTTCCATAATGATCGATTTCGTCTGCGTATTGTGTAGGACATTTTTAAACAGTAGCTCACAGGCGCTAATACAAATATGTATCTCAGCTTACCTCCATTTAAACCGGAACTGAGTCATCTCACACACCGTGTGCGACGCAATTAAAAGAGAGGGGGATCTCCTTCGCATAAATTCCTCTCTCGAAAACTAATTATAGCCTCTCATTAGAAAAGTATTTATCAGCACTCCAAATACTGATTGATAATCTAAGATCTGGGATCGCTTGAAAATAGCTATGTCGAATTATTAAGTACCAAGTATGTTACTTTCCTTGGTCGATTATCAGAATTGGTCTTATTTGTGTTCTTCTTGCTATGACATGCCGAGACACTTGGACCTCAAAAGTGGTGACAAATGGCCGACGGGTTGTGGCCGAGTATAACTTTTAACCGTCATCTCCTGGAGAAAAAGGTATTTCATGCATAAGCCGAATTTTCCCAAATGCATTGCGGTTGACTTTTTAAGCGCCGACAAGTTGCTTTTTAAACTTCTAAATACCACTGGCGCCAGTACTTCGAGATAGGTGCAAAAAAGCCGATAACAAATGCTATACAACACTAAATAATATGAAAAAACTTTACGTTCCTCTGTACCGACCAGTTTAGTTGTCTGAGCGTTTGATGACTAAAAAAGACTCTTAGGTACGTATTGTTTCTACTAAGGTGCTTATTTTTCAAGGGTAATATCTATTTTTATTAAGGAGCAGTGAGAAAAGAAAAAGCCGTGATTTCCTTAGCTAGCTAGTGGAGTCATATGCGACCACACCTAAATATCAACCGGTGCCTCTTGGAGAATTCCTCCTTCTGAATTCTCCTTTTGTTTTAACCTTGACTAACTATTATTTACAAAACCGGAAAAAACACGAACATTTAGTTCGTCTCATTATTGCATTTAAATGACCTTTTATGCACATAGGCATAATTTCCATATTTATTTACCACGTATTTTCAAGTGCGAAGTTGAGCCAGTGCCAGATGAGGGCCGTAGGAACATCAAACCCGTGTTGGTATGTCAGCAGTACAAAGTTTTCCCCTTCCTTTCCCGCCGTGAGAGACATATGAATGAAAATTCTCAGAACATGAAGAATTCGACAGAATTCTTATAACTATTACGTCTGATCCCTTATGTATAGTCCGAGGTCTGTTATGCGCTTAAAAGACTCTTTGGTGCATAATTTGGACTTAATACCAGTCTCATAAAGAGTTTCCCGGCAATAATGTTTAAGTAAAGATGTTCTGAACGTGCCGCCAGTTTTTCACCAACAGTCATTTCATCTGATTTAGCTAAATGAAACCATTTTTTTAATGAAAAAATGTAAAGAGACTATGAACTCTCCTGTCCTTTTGAAATCATTTAGAGATGTAAACGGACTTGTGTTGTCAATTTCGAGAATAATAAGTAACAATCGTCAATAATTACTCTTGAACGCCTTTTTCCCTTAAATGTTTGTTTTGTTGAAATCGTTGTCTTTCGGTTCTTTTTCATGCAAAAATTGGACGCAATGTTGTAAATTAGAAAAACAAACCTACGATAGAAAGTAATACCTCAAGGACCTGGTAACAAAAGGACGCAAAGTGATTTTCAATCAGCCATGGCGGATCTTTTTAAAGGCGATATAGCAGATGTTATCAATTGGCAATATATGCGTTTATCAGTAGTTATTTCATATGGGGCTGAAATCAAGCAAGCGTCTTAAAGTTAACTCAAATAGAATGCCGTTTTAGACTCGCCTACTTGGTTTACAGTCTTTTGTTGATTTAGATTCAAGGCTTTCAGCCGAAGACGTAGCTGGGTTTTTTTATACCAAGCGACTTATGGTGGTTGACTTTCCAGCGAAATTGGTCAATAACAGTGTTTATCCTATTAGTCAGAATAACCGGAAAAATTATTTCAACTCTAATTAGCGTCGGCTAGGTAACCTTAAACCTAGTTGACTTTGGTGAATAATAAAAAAGAAATACTCCGTATTTTTACATGCCAAACGTACGGTAGAAGCTTTTAAACAAATGGGGAAAAGCGGAAAGATTTAAGGTAAGCATATGAGCTCAGTGAGGTTTTGAAGATATTAACAACTTTTCGTACTGACCTCCTACCGCTCATCAGTATTCTGAACTTTTCTCATTATTATAAGTATCACCATTTCTATTATTATTGTTGTTAAATATCATCATCAATAACTAACAATCATTTGTTAAGATCCGACTTTACCACATTGTACGTGAAAATCTCATCAAGTTTACAACAATCACTGCCAGCCATGAAATATATCCTTATACCTTAATTAATGAGTACGGTGCCCTTCGACATTACTAATATTTAAAATAGTTGCAGTTCAGAGATTCAAATTTGTTAAATATTCATGTTTTTGACACTTAAAGACAAGTTACGTAAAGAAGAATTGATTTTAATTATCCGAAAAGCACTTGGTTGATGTCATTCTCAGCTTATATACCTATAACTTACATTAGCAAGGCTGTTGAACGCATTTAGTCCATGGAAGCCATAAACAGGTCAATTTCGGGTCTTCAGAAGAGGTGAGTTATTTTAAAATGTTGCTACCCGCCTCAGAGGGAATTTCATGAGTGAGAAAAACTGTCAAGTGATCGTTAATTCGTATTTTTTTTTCTTTATTACCAAATGAAATCACTAATTTCAACGGCAGCGATTGAAAAACAAAACAGCAGTTGGCAGAAAAAAGACAAAAAAAACTTAGTCGGCGAGAATATAGCTAAACGAGATGTAATTTTCATCGTCAACAAACTGGTTCGTCGGAACTGAGCGTATTGTTTTTCGTATCCATAACATTCACGTTGCTGGTCTTAAACTGACCACCAAAAAAAGACCGTGTTTGGCGCTTTATTAATCCAGTCATAAATTAAGACGACCGCAATTTGGCAAACAGTGCCGTTAGACTGGACTTCAACTTAGCTTTGAGTCCCTTCGTAACACAGAGCCACAAAGCACTCGGTGGCATCGTCTTTTTCTTACACCCGTTTCCTAGTTTCTAATTGACCCGTTGCAGACCGACGTGGTCGCCCAGACAAAACACTAACATTTAACAATGCAGGCTTCCCGATCTCTTAGTGTTACTTATTGAAGGCAGCTGAAACCATTCGATTCGAAAGTTTGATTATTAATGAGATTCTTCTTGAAAGAGCTTAAGTTTGCTTTAGAAACGGACTCAATTCGTTTTTAAAATCGAACTCAAACAAGACTGTATTGAACGCCCGCCCCGAGGAGCTGACAAAACAATAGCCGCATCTAAAAGTTTTTGCCCCGCTTTGAGGAACATTTGCATAATGTTTGGACTTCTTGTTTGATCGTTCTGAAGGGAAGGAAATTCTGTAGCGAGTTTAAAGAGCGGGAACATTATCAGTGTCAATGGATTGATTGAGAACTGCCGGTCTTTGGAAAGTTCATCTAAATTTACGTGTACCCTTAAATTTGAAGTGTGTCATCAACAGGAATTAATTTAAGGCAGCAAAGGGGATAAATGCGCGAAAAATGAAAAATTGGTATGAAAAGTGACAGGAAAGATATGATGGATTTCGATGATTTTTTTTTTAGGAAAAAGGAAAATAAACTTACCGGCAAGAACGATTAAAGGCCCGCTGGAGACCTGCTAAAAATGCTTTGTCCTAATGAGTTGCACAAATGTCTTGACGCTGCAGTCTTACAAAAAGCCCATCGACTTTAGCCGCGAAGCATTTCCATTCTTTAGTGATTTTCCATGCATGCATTATTGACGATTTGAAATCCCTTTTCAAGCTGAGCAATTAGTTTCTACATCAATAGGAGAAGACATGCCGGAAAGTGGAGATGGTAATTATAATAACAGATTTGCTCGGCTATCCTCTGTACTGTCGTATTTTTTTGCAGTAAATACCCAGCGCGCTAGACGAAATTTGAAATATGCAGGCATTTTCAAGAAGATCTTAAGCTTGTATGTTTACGGCAGATGATGAACGGTAGGAGAGTTATTACTTTAAAAAATCATGTTTATCTAATGCTCTTCTGTTGTTTCCTTTTCGACCACACGAATATCTTTTAAAGTTTAATTCTAAAAATCAGTTTCAAGAGATATCTACTGACTTGTATGGCCAGCGTGGATAACTACGTCTCAACTGCACACTGCTGATACCACTTATATATTATTGTCCTAATTGTCGACGTAAATTTACTCTTGAGGAAATATGCTGCTTGAAAATCCTGAAAATTTTTGAATATTGACCAATTATGATATCAAGGATGAGATTACGCTTGTTGCGGCCTGCTGTAAGAACGAACGTACTAGAGGAAGGAAATAACACTCTCGTCACATCAGTTTCACATCCTTAAGTTAATTGCTAGACTTACGAAAGTAGTTCTCCAGTGAAGCATTGAAAAAACAAAATTATCTTGACGCAGTGGGGGAGGAAGGGTAGGAAACTAGAGTACTAGAAGGCAGTCACGTGGAATATGAAAGGAACCTTTTTATCTTAATTATATTTTTTGTTTTCCTTTGTGTTCTTGTGACATGGAGGAGATACAGTAGCCATGATTACTAGTTTTCTCTTGTCATCACAGCTAGCGTTAAATAACAAGAGTCAAATTTTCCCCTTAATTATGAAAGAAAAATTCGCTATGAAAGAGTGTTTCAGCTCCCATTTGGATAAAAACCTAAAACTGTATCCGGAAGCAACATGCAGAGAAGAACCCAAACTGAGTAATGTACTGTCTTGTCAAATGAATGGAGGAAGTTTTTCCATCGAAGTGATCAAATCGTTACGTCGCTTTTCACTTAGAAGTCCGCTTTTTTTTCAGTCAGCTTTAGTGATGTGTTTATAGCCTTGAGCGTAGTATAAAAAATAAGGACTACTGGAGTACTCTTATATACGATAAAGACTCCTGAATTTCACGCAAATTGTGGAACTGACGATTGTAAAGAAATTGTGACACTTATTATCTTCTAGCACTATAAAATGTTGACATGTAACGTGTCAGTGCAGATCGAATTCTGAATCGAGGAACACACTTGAAAACTGAAGAAATTACCGTTTAAAGAGGTAAGCAATATATAATCGTTTACGAAATTTAACTTTACCCTATTTTGAATTGTATCTTCTGAGATTTCAAGGCACACAATTTGCATTGGACAATCCCCAATCAGATCGAAAATGTTGGGGTTTAGTGGGACATAGTGATGAATCAAGTGCTAGTCTTGGGAAAACAGATTCAGTTAAATATCTTTTCTAATGTCAACTTTTTTTGGTGAGCAACGCGGATTAATGGTTCTGTCGATTCCAAGGCATTTTTTCATTCTTTGTTCGGAAAGCTGCAAGTGCCCCACGGCGGTACGTGGGGCCAACAGCTGATCACCCCCAGGACAAAGCAATTGTTATCGTTGTTTTTTCTTGAGAGTATAGCTCATTCTATGTCCACGCAGTAGTTGATTTTATAAATGAAACTTGTTAGCAACGGAGTGATTGACAAAAGTAGATTTAACAGCCATATGGAATGTCGTGATATGAGGGAATTCTTTATAGTATTTCGATTTCTAAAGAACGGAACCCTGAAAAAGATGTCTTGGCCTTTCAAAATTTTACTATGAGACGCGACGAGGGTTAGTATTTTTTAACATTTTATTTTTATTGCGATTTCAGCTTTTAGGGTTTCAAGGTTATAAAAAATAAATATCGTTAGCAGTTGTAGCTTTCTCACAAGCCTTCACCATTAACCCCACCTCGCCACAAAGTACCGTACTCACTGACAGCTATCAGCTCTATAATGTTATGTTTCTGCCCCTTCAGGCCGCCTGCGGCTAGATTCACGGAAACATAGATAATCCTATTTAGGAGTTGCGTTGACCATTGCGTTGATTACACTCCCTGCCAATTTAGTGTAAAAGTGTATTTTTTTTTAAATATACAGATCTAATGTAAGTGGTTTTTCGTTTGCTTTTACTAATGGGAAGTTACTAGCGCATTAGGCGCCATTAGGCTAGCTTGAAATAGTGTTTTTTTAATCGCGGACATAATGACAGTCAGCAGCTGAGGCGCTCAAAACAGAAGCTGTCTAAAGAGGGGAAAAAATCGCCCTCAATTCTGATGTTTACAAAGGAGAAAAAATTCAAAGTTAATAAGTCACTATTCTTTCAGCAAACTTGAGACATTTTCCATTGTTCTCTGGCCGTATATTTGTTATTTAAATTGGTTCTTTAATATATATTTCATGCTTTTCAGAAAGTAGATGCTGAGATATGGTTTGAGTGTCTGCGATATCGGTAACACTTTTAACATTCGGTTTTAGTTATCGGTTAAACCTGTAGCCACAAATTTCTTTTAGTTAGTATAGTATCCAGGGCCGTGCTATATATTCTGCATGGCTGCTGAGCAGTCCATTTCTTGTCCAAGATTTGACTAGAAAAGATTTATTAAATCTTTTAGCCGGTACCTGCGGCCCAATATCTTTATTTATGCAATGAGTTCTGTAACTTGATGGACACTGAATGGTAAAAAGGTCATTAAGGCTTGCCGGCAAATTGCCCTCCAGTCTGTCTCCAGTTTGTCGACTTGGCCAAGTAGAAAAACTGAGTAAGTGGGAGCTACTCAGATGGAACAAATTCATATATTTCTTCAGTTAATACAAGCCTCAGCCTGCGGCATTCGACCGATTCGAAGTTATATCAGCACAAACAGTTCAACCGGTCGTTGTCAAGCGGCTATGACGTCATCATATTTTGCTCTTCTGCCGAGAATTCAGTTTGAATTGAGTGGATTTCCGGGAAAGCGTATTTAATCTTTTTGATTTATTGGTGAGTTCTTTTAGTTCTGTACGCTGGTTCTAAGGCAATGGAGGATAGTAGCTTGGACTAGTAAAACTGCAAAACCGAACAGTTTTTTAAAATAATTTCCCCGTCAAAATCGTATCACCCACGGGCACGCTCTCCAAAATGAGCGAAATAAAATTGCATAATAATAATAATAATAATAATAATAATAATAATAATGCACTTTATTAAAGTCTCATGTCTTATAGCTCAGGCACAGTGCCTTACTAATTGGGGAGACATTCGAACCATAAAATGAGAGCGGGAAAAGTAAACTGCAATCTCTATGACTGTATAAGCCATCACCGATGTACTCTGGTGAGTTGATAGTGAGGTCAAAGCAATTCACGGCCTTGCTCCTAAATATCTATGCGATTTACTAACATTTAAATCGTCCTTATATAATCTTAGATCTTCAGGTAATATTTTACTTTCTATGCCAGCTTTTCGATCGAAGACGTTAGGTGATAGAGCTTTTATGGTAGCAACGCCAAGGCTCTGGAACTCTCTTCCAAAAGAAGTTCGTGCGACTACTAATAGGCGCATATTAAGACTTATCTTTTTAGAACTTTATATTGGTGAGCAATTTTATATTCAGTTCTTACTTGCATGCATATATACTCTTTTTATTTTTTATTTTTAAATGCATTATCTTTTTTTTGTTTCTTGTAAAGTAATGCAGTTGTAATGCGCAGCTGATCATTCTCATGTTAAGCTGCGCACAATAAGTTCATAAATTATTATTATTATTATTATTATTATTGATCTTGATAACAAAATTAGTACTAGAAAGTTCTAATGCTATTCCTCAATTGTCTTTAATGAGGTAACGTACATTTAGTGAGGTAACGTATCACGTAAGGATTTGTCTGAATTAATTTATAATTTGGAAGAAGGAGAATTATGATGGCAGAAAGCTCAGAAAAAATTCTGAGTTCGTTTCTCACATGCCAGATTGACGCCAGGGCCAGTGAGGCGATAGCTAGGGGTGAAATACAGCGCGGGCTCTCCCAACTTTTAAGTGTTTTGATCAGGGACTCATGAAAGTTTAATTTTCTGTAAGAAATAGGCGTTTTTTTCCCAACTTTTAAGTGTTTTGATCGGGGACTCATGAAAGTTTAATTTTCTGTAAGAAATAGACGTTTTTTATGTCACTTTAATGATCTGTAAAGAAGGCGAAAACAGAATATGGGCGAGGGTACTCTGAATTGTAGTTTAACTTGATGACGTTAAAGTTACACACTGCGGATGGTCTTCCAGGGGTAACATAAATAATAATAACAACAACAATAATGATAATAATAATAATAATAATAATAATAATAAATTAAGATCTGTTGGTTTGTGTTGTAGAATACAATAAAAACTAAGAACCTGCATTTTTCTGAGTTAGTTTAAGCAGGTTCTTACATAAAATGTAATTATTTTCTAAAGAAAAAATTACATTGTAGCTGAGAGCATTTAGTGGTATTCAGCATATTTCTTATAAAATATGCATATCATCACATTGCAGTTGGAGTGATAAGGCACCTCTGTCTCTTAACAGGATCCTTAAGGTTGACTTATTTTTTTGCCCAAATGTACAGCATTTGTCTTTATAGATCTTAGAAAACGCGAACCTGTTTCAAATTTTAGGCTAGACAGGTTTTTGCCAGGGGAAAAGAATGTAATGGACATTCATTCCAAATGTGAAACGATAAAAATAATTAAAATGCATTGGAAAAATTTACATTACTGCTTGCATGAATTCTATCTTAAAGCCGGCGTCGCCAATTTGTCAATCATTTAAGTTATTTCTGTAAAATGATCGCATGATATATCACGTGACGAACTGAAGTTGATTGAGTGATAGTAGTAATTTAAAATGTTAAGGACGTTAAAGTCTTTATCGGCACCAAATTTCGATTCAGTTTGATTCTGTTTACAGAAGAAGTTTGAGGCAATAAATCATTTTGTTAAAAGGTAAACTTATTATAGATTCAGGTCTTAAACTACCACTGCAGTGGTAGAGAATCAAATCGCTCCTTCTTTAACTGACGGGTTGTCTTTTTGTAAAATATTTGCTTCGAGCTGACTTTGTCCGCAACAAATTCCTGACTGGTGACCATCGTACTGCTACTTTCTCCTCTTCGTTCAAGTAATTCTCTGAATTCGTCTCTGGCGAGTTAAACTGGCAAGACCTTTATACGCTACTGATGTGCGGTGGGTCACTGCCGACTAATAGTATATTCCCAATCGCTCCTTTAATTATCCCCGCGCCACGGCTTAACAAGTGCCACATTTGATTCTTAGAAAGAGCTAAAAAAAAAATAGTTGTTGGCGACATGGAGGCCGACACATGGGTGTGGTACTGGCCTAAACTTAATATCCTTTTTTTTTGCCCTTGTCTTCCAGAGTTTTGTTCACTTCACATGCGTGATCCTCGCAGTTATGTCATGTTTTTTTTTTTTTTTTTCTAAAGATAATTTTTTTTTTGTCTCTGTTCCATGAACTGCTCCCACGGCTACGGCCCTATAGTGAGGATGAAAGATTGACCAACCGATGACGAGTTATGTTATTTTTCTTTTTTTAAGTTGCGCCTTGCCCTAGCTCAGATGCATGGGACATTGCCATACTATTTATTTTCATCATGAATTATTATCATCATTTCAGTAACATTTTAGTTAATTTCATGTTATGCATGGCATGCGCATTGTTCCTTACATCTATCAATCAATAAAAATTTTAGCTGCCTTTGCAGTAGTGTATCCATCCGATCAAGCATGGACTATGTCAACCCTGGCCTAGTGATCGTTTTTTAAATGTCAGGCCTATATCATAAAGGTGGAAAATCGAGACACATTTATCAGTAAAACTATCTCCTTTCATCTCTAATTATACTGTTTGTATTTCTTTGAGTTATCAGTAAGCCACACGGTTTTTTTGCAAGTTTCGATGCTTTTCATCTTTAAACCTTATATTTGCTGCCGACTGGTTGGTATTGCTTTTAGTGAGGTGCTGAGTAATGTTTGTAAAAGGGAATAGAATTACTACGAGTAATTGAGTTCAAGTGCTTTGTTGATTGTTATGGGTATTTCAACACAATTATCGGCGATTTTATCTACGCCAAGAGCCATTAAACATTTATAGCGTTTAAGGATCTGTTTCCAAATTTAACGAACGGTTTTTCTTGAACTTGCGCTAGAATTTACTCAAGCACCTTAGATCTCTTTACTTATCGTCTATTGAATGTCCTTCCTCAATTTACCCTGGTTTCACAGTTGTTCCATATCAAAATACCAAACAAAAATATTTGAGATATTAAGAAATGGAAGCAAAGAAACGTAGATTCTCTTAAGTTGTTGGATTGAATTTCAAGCTAGTGTTAAAAGTTCTCATTCCCTCCCTGACCTCCCTGGCTCGGCTTAATTTAGATACAAAGATGTGCTTTGGATCTTGGTTTGTTAATTGGCAACATTCCTACAGGTATCTTAAAACTGAATGAAATCGTTGTGATATGGTTCAGGTATTTGTATTAGTTGTTTTATCATGCAGTTAGAGACTCCAGACTGTTATTGTATAGAAAATGTCAGACAGGTGAAGGCATTTTGTCGACGCAGGTTCAGTTGCAGTTTTTAAACTTGCAGTTTGCTTTTAGACTGCTAATGAAGAAACATTAATGAAAACAACTTAGCACGCCATTTTTTTTCGCGAGCGGGTGGTTCGTCATTTACAATAGTTATAAACGTAACTGCCTGCAGAGAAGAACTACAAAACAGTTATGCTAATTTGTATTGATATAATAATATTTTCTAATTTCATCTAAAGCTTTTATAAATAAGCTCTGTTGACTAAGTTATGATAGCATTGTTTGTTTTAGCGTTAACCATTCATGACCTTTCGGTACCTTTTGAGTCAGCAAGTATTGAGAAGCTGACATGTGGGTATAAACTCAATTTACATAATTGCTGTATCTTTTACAGAAATTCACAGAAGTTCGTCACAAGTTGGCACGACACAGATAACGAGAGATTCGTACCTTTTACGACCCATTGTTGAAAAGAGTTCAAGAAAGACTTGATTTCAGAAGAGGACAGTAAGCTGCTACGTGTGCCGAGTTTAATTAATTCCTAATTTTCAAAATCTCGTCTAAGTTGGGAAAACTTGCGTCGTCGAAACCATGACAAACAACACCGATACGGAAATTGAGGACCCGGTGATGTCAGCATTCTATGCAGTGGCTTTCGTGGTTGGACTCCTCGGTAATTTCCTGGTGATAGTTATTGTGGCCGCCAGACGGGAGCGCCGGACAGCTAATGATATTTTCATTCTCAACTTGGCAATTAGCGACTTAATGTATCTGTTTGTGTGTCTACCAACAAATGTCTACATGATGTTTGCTGACATCCAATACGACTTATATTGCCGGTTGATATGGCCCTTAATGACCGTCACCGTAAACCTCAGCATCTTCACTCTCACATCTATGGCTGTCTTCCGGTGTCACGTGATTCTGAACCCTTTCAAGCCTGAAATGTTACATCGTTACGTGTTTCTTTGGATCCTTGGGATTTGGCTGTTGGGTCTTTTCCTTGTGATTCCGCTGCTCTTGGTGACAAAGCCAAAATTAGCGGAGCCACAGGGCTGCACGGAAGTATGGCCCTCCCACAAATACCGACAAGCTTACACAGCCAGCCTGTTTGTATTGCAGTTTCTGCTACCGCTGACTATAATCGCGGTCGCGTATGTGCGCATTGGCCTCGATCTGGTTCGCCACGCAAGGCGACAGGTTCCAAATCATCAAGCAAACCACGATAGAAGAAAAGAGAACATGCAAGTAATAAAAACTTTAGCGGCTATTGTCATTTTATTCGCTATTTGCATGCTACCGGCGCAGCTTGCTTGGCTTTTCTTAGACTTTGCTCCAGAAAATCACGAGTTAATAAAATCTCTTTTCTTGTTTTCTCCTTCGCTACTTTACTTTCACAGCTGTTTGAACCCGATTGCTTATGGCACACTCACTAGACATTTCCGACGCGGCTACATCAGGTTTTTTCAGTATTTATTCTGTTGCCGGTTTATAAGATTTTTCAGACGACATCGAGAGACTGGGCGCCTGGATTTCAGCCGGCTATGTGTGGACTGGGGAGAGAGAAAGACAAGGATGGAAAGTGAAATTGAACCAACAACCCTCGGAAATAACAACAACGAGTTTGTAACCTTGCTTGATGAAACGGTACCGAATAGTTCATCTCAAAAGATTCCGCCATTAGAAAAAGAGACCGTACTTTAATAAGTAACTGATTTCCGATCACTATAAATGGATCGGTTTCGTCCTTCTTTCACTGCAAGAACGTTTTCATTCTGTATTAACCTGAAATACGTCCAAACTCAGGTACAGGGGACAAGAAAATAGTATTTCTGATGTTTCGATAGCATTTACTTTTTTTTTGTCATTATCGTAGTATGGATTTGCACACATACGCAACGGTGTGTCTATTTTCGCAGGAAAAATACTCCAAAATGATGTTAAAATAAACTGATCTGTGAAAACGCCGTTGCATAGGCTTGGTGTGCGATTTGCACGCCCCGGGCTATGGGCTCCTAATGTAATTTATTAAGTGCTCAAACTGAACAAGAGTTGAGTGATTGACTGGATAGATCTAATTTTGTAACACATTAAATTGAGAAAACAAATGTGTAAGTATTGAGAACTGTTCCTTGTGAATGTGTGCGAATAAAATTATTATACTGTTGTTTTCTCGTGATGTTACACGAGAGTATTCGCAACGACGATTTCAATTAGCGCAATGCAGCGCGGCAACATTGCTGCGACATTGTTTCGAACGGTGGCAACATTGTTCCAACATACCAACGCTGTGTTGCGCTAAAAATCGTCGTTGCGAATCGTCCCCTGTAACATCACAGTTATGAAACTACAACGGCACCGGCGGCATCGGGCACTTCCAAAAAGCAATAGGTCTAATGAGAAAAAAAACAACTCTGCACATGCGACACGCTTTTTTGTACATTGCTTTACCGTCCCTGCACAATTACGACGTGAAATGACTAAAGTTTAGGTTTACTTGAGAGCGGAAACGGCAAGGCGATAAATTCGACTACAATCCTTGTCTGGACTCGGGCGAGGTCCCCTCTCCTCAGCTCCAACCTAAGTTCCCTTCTTTTTACTAACAGGGTGACTTGGGATATTTGCGAAATAGTTTGACTTGAAAGGATGAGGAGTCTGTTTTTCAGCGATGTTTTCATGGACGTCGCCGTTGTCAGATTCTAAGGTCCTTAAAATATCTCCCATTGACTTTCCCACGATTCGCTTTGTTTGTCACCTAGACCTTTGCTTAGCCCAGGGGGAGGGGAAGCTATTTCTGATACATTCTCTTAAATGAAATCTAAACAATGTTCTCACAACTTGCAAAGCGATCATCAAGGGTCTTGCCAGGGGATTTGTGTACTGATCATGCGCATTACGTCATAAACCAAAGATTAACGGTTCAAGGAACAAAGTCATGGCGTTCAAAGGCGGGATTGTTTCTCACCATCATGGTTTGGTAATTCGCAACTTTATTGATTTTATGTCGCTTTTCAGACATAGTGTGTGTTTTGCATTTTCCTTTAAAACAATTTTCCTCCACAGAGTTTGGAATATGCAACATATAGCTGCGTATAGCTGAAACAACTGCCGAAGAGTTAAGCCTGGGAATTAAGATATCGCAAACCTAAGGCCAAGTTAAGGTTGCTTCAAGGTACAGAACTTTCAGCAATTAAAATATATAATTTGTTTATGAGGGTCGATTGATTTTAAAGTTTGAATTTAAGATGTTGACTGATCGTAATAAACGAAGATAAGATAAGATAGTTTGGAATATGCAACATATAGCTGCGTATAGCTGAAACAACTGCCGAAGTGTTAAGCCTGGGAATTAAGATATCGCAAACCTAAGGCCAAGTTAAGGTTGCTTCAAGGTACAGAACTTTCAGCAATTAAAATATATAATTTGTTTATGAGGGTCGATTGATTTTAAAGTTTGAATTTAAGATGTTGACTGATCGTAATAAACGAAGATAAGATAACATAAACACTTTATTTCAATAGGGTGAATAATTTATAAAAGTACTAAAATCCTAAAATCCTTAAAATATTAAAATTATACTAAGGTAATAAATAAGTCAAATTTCAAGTTTAAGAAAGCTAAAAATGTTCGGTCACATAAATAAAAGCTTAAATAAGTACTTTAAGATAATAAATTATTAAAATACAAAGTCATAAATGCTAAAAATTCTGTCAACTTTAAAACTGTTAGGCGTGAATTTACAGATGACTGAATCAAAGTAATTTCTTTTGATGAACGTCTTACCATCAGAAGAGGCTCGGACTAAATCACTGTCGCTGACATTGTTCCACTGTTCAACTTCATTGTAAAAGAACATTGATTTCGCTTCATGCTATTGGTACGTGGAATAGAAAGGCGATAAGGCAACCGAGACCTTGTATCATGAGACTTGTGGTATTTCAAAGATAACAGTTTCTCAGAGAGGTAATCCGGTGCTCGTCCATCCAGCATTAAATGGGTATGCATATGTGTCTTTCAAGCAGCTTCGAAATAATTGGAAATCGGACGAAAATCGTTCGGATCAGAAGCTGGTCCAGATTTGTGAACGGGCGTAACATGTGGCAGTTTGACGGCACTGAGAAGGGCAGGTACCAGACAGAATGCTACAATTAGGAACCTTGGTGAGACTTTCAAGAGTAGCTGGAGAGATGAGCTTTTGTGAAGAAGCACTTATTCGGTCGAGACCCATAGAAACATTTGTAGGACTGTGATTTGATTAATTTATCTAAAGAATTGGCATCGAGAAGTGGGATTTCAAAGATTGCAGTAGATGGTATTCTGTCGTTTACAAAGCTCTCAATGTGTGATAGGTCAGGTGTAGCAGGTTTCGACTATAGATGACGCGATAGAGGAAATGCTTGTTAAATTGATTTGCTTCCTTTCTTTACTTTTCTTCGTGCCATATTTTTCCACCCGTTTAGACTTTCCTTAGCCCCCACTATCTGCCCCTGGGTCTCCGAGGATGGGTTTCACCTTACCACTGAGACTAAGTTTTTTCAATTCTGCTTGTTTCCGTCAAGTTCATTTTCGATCGCCGCGGACTTGGCCTTATTTACAATAATACACAACGAACCTTTGTTCTGACCTTATTATGATCAGCTCTTGGAATTTTTCCATGATCGAGTAGTCTTTTGAGGTGATCACGATGCTTGACCGCTTCCTAAATTTCATTCTTTAGCCAAGAAGGTTTTTTAGGGGATTTGACCCGTTTCCTTTTCACTGGACACACGCGGCGTGTGTGTCAACAACGTCAAGTACAAGTTTAATCCAGGTGTTTAGCATTTCACCTGGGTCATTACTTTCGGTCTCGAGTATGCTCCAGGGTATCCTATTTAAATCAGCGATAAGAGGATTGGTGTCAACTTTTTTCAAGGAACGAAAAGAAATCTCGACGTGTTTGCCACCTTTTCTGCATCTCGAATTTGCATTTTGTTTGCGCAGTATAAGACTGTTGGATTGTGATCGCTGGTACCAAAGCTAGGAACCGAAGTACAAAGAATATGTTCAGGAAGTGAAATATTATCACTGTTATGAAGAGTGAATCTGCTTAGTCAGGTATGTAGGAATATATTTATAAAGCTCTCTTGAAAAGCCCTAATTCTGATACATTTTACGCTTTCTCCAGTAATTTTTATCAGCATTATAACCTCTATAATATTCTCCTCGCCCGGCGAAATACCTATAAACTCGATCGATAGTCCAGGGCGCGCTGTTGTCGGTTACTCCACGGTTGCATTGAGTGTCGCTTTCAGTACCAAAGTACAAATACGATATGCGAGAAAAACAAAGAGGGGTGATATTATTTTTTCAATTACTGAATTATTTCCTCTGCTGGTTCGCTTCTCGCCTCTGAAATATTTTAATACTTTTTAAAAAATGCACTGCAGTTATCCGCTGACCACCACGCAGGGTGACCGCTTTGCAAGTTGGGAGAACATCGTCTCTCGGTCCCAGATTCCCTGGCTTAACCTTTGTTTTTAATTTCTCCTGGGAATTACAGTCGCCGCAAGGGAGACCGAAGACAATGCTATAATTATGGGGGGAGGGGGAGGGGGCAAACAAGGTGTATTATGACAAATGGCGAATTCCCATCCTTCAATCGTTATAAATGTATGCTCGTCAAAGTGACTTTTAATTATTTACTAGGTGTCTTGGCCTGCACGGTATGTCCGTAAAAGCAAAGCTGATGTTTCGTAAGAACGGATGTTCAAAGAATCATTTTAGTCATGTCGTTCATGACTGAAATCGAAAAGAGTCTTTTTGACTTTAAGCTGCTGTGGCAATTTCAAGACTTGCACGATCCAATTGGAGTATTAAATGAGTCAATTCTGCTAATTATAATAAGTGACGGCCCGTAAAAGTTAAGTGGAGTACAGCATGTTAGTATCTTTATTCGTGGGTAATATCACTGGCATGGCATTTTCTCGGAGCTATTTTAGTTTTTGGCGTGTATGTGTCAACCAAGCCAGAATGAAGCTACAATCCTTGATTAACAAAAATGGCCCTTAAGGAGCATCGGGGAGTGGGTGCCCGGACCCCTTCCCCTTAAATGGCCCTTCAAATTTTTTTAGCACGTCGCTTTGTAACTGAAAGGGCTAAGGATTGCACACAACATTTATCTAACAGCAAAAAGATTATTAAAATTAACTGATTCCATAACCCCTTACCTCTCAACAATAAAAACATTACTTGATCTCAAGCTTATTTACATTTGCCCCCAAAGAGCTTTATCTGAAATCAAGTGGCCTGGAAGGGAGAGAATTGCGGGAATTTTAACCGAAAGGAAACAAAAACAGCGTCAACCTTGAGAAAAGCTTGGAACCCCATAAGCTACCAGGTCATTGAATTTTAGATCCATTTGAATTTTTAATTTTGCTAATAAAATTTTAAAAGAAGACAGCCTATTAAAAGCTGAGGAAATTGTTTCCAATCAGTCACTGCCTCAAGATATTTATGCACTGGCTGTTTAAAAAAATTCGCCAAAAAGAATTCATTCAACTATGCGGTTTTTGTTTACATCAGTAAAAAGTCGCATTTCTCATTTCATTAAGTCCTCAGCGACCTATAAAAGTAATTACCGTGACTAACCTAACAGCTTGTTTTATGACTTTTTACGAGTAAGAAAATTTGTATGGTTTAATCAGCTTCGTAAAAGCTTATACCAACAAGTATGCCATCGGCTTTGTTTATTCACCACTCTTAAATGAATAGACCTTTTAAAGGCTTATAGCAAATAGCAGAATACAGTATTCTAAGTAGACTATCGTTTGCAATTGTTTACTACATTTAGTATATTAGAATTACCGGTAAAAAAGTGATGAATGAGTGTATAACACGTATTTTGAGGAAGAAAATAAATGATAGGGTGGGAATAGCCAAGTTTGGACTTTCTACTTCTTTCGTGTGAGCCTCTATGGCCAAGCTATAAAGAAATATAAACGCTATAATAGTGTTTGCTAGCTGTTTAAAGATTTATTATGAAACATTATGTTCATGGCCATGGTAATGTATGATAAATAATTAATAGTTGAAAGTTGAAAGTTTGCCGAACAGTTTGAAGTGTTTCAATACAAGGACTGTCGACTTGTCGGCGCCGGCCATGAAACAAAAAACATGCAGCTGGAGAGACTTGAATAAGAAAAAAATGTCATTAATTGACTCTTTCATACATCTTTGCTCATTTGTTCTATACTAAGTGGTAAAGGTTGGGAAAGTTCGCTAAAGAAAAAGAAAAACACCGAAAGGTTTGACCAAAGCTGGCACTTTTTACAATTCTAATCAGAATCAGGTCTCTCCTCAGTTTTGCCTTAGAAATTTTCTCGTTTTTTTCACTACTTCTTTGATGTCCGAGGTTCAGAAAAAAATACCGTTTAAATAGACTCTAATCACGAGAAAAAACAAACAAACAAAAAATATTGAAGGCTAAGGGATTCCTGAACTCATTACTTTTTAGCCCTCCTTATATTCTTTTCGAAACAAGTTCGTTATGCAAAAAGCAACTGAGAAATAACTACTTATAACAAATTGGGGATTTGGACAATAAAACAGCGAGTTATTTGAAGTCAAGTTTCTTATATGCTGAAAGGCTAGTCAGAGACTAATACACCACTATAAAAAAGAGCAGCAAGCGCCGATAAAAGTTTGCTTTCTTTAACTGAATGCTCTCTTATTCGTTAAAATACATCGCGGTAAAATGACTGTAAAAGACAAGTTAACAAAGTCGATGTTCTTTTACCAAGGAAACCGAGTAGAAGGAAAATACTATTAAAAAAATCACTTTTTTAGAATTTTACTCGAGAAGTACACACTGAACAAACTAATATTTTTCATTCCTCATTTATTAGCCAAATTTATTATAACTTTCACGGTGACATATTATTGATCGTCGATTTTCAAATTGGTGTAAGCGTGGCGAAGATTGGGAAACGTCAAAAGTTTCCTTTCTTAGATCAATAACGCCTCCGATTTCGTTCTTTTTCTGTTCAAATGCACCTATTACTTGCCTAAAGGCTCAAGTATGAATTTGCAAGAAGTTCTTTGCAAAGGCTATAAATTTGGTTTTGTTTTAAGCAATTGGTACTCTCTAACTGCACCCAGGACGAATTAGATAAGACACGCTATAATCTATCGTGGAATCAGAATACTTGGCAGTACTTTATCAAAAAAGTCTGAATCGAAAGATTTTTCAGGTTATTCGAGTATGCATTTCCCGTCTCAGTTCTATTTGGTGTTACTTTGCGCGTGACGCCATTTAAAATCACGAACTATTCAGAAACATTTTAATTTTACTCGTTCTTCGAGCAGGTGTGAAATATTTCGTCGGCAATTATACAATCATTTTATTGGGGTGTACACATTCTGCGTGAATAAAACATTAAGTCCTCTCAGTCCCGTCTAACAAGTGGCTTGAGGATTCCTGAACTGTATTACCTTAAAGATCGGCCTTCAACTGAAAGTTCGCTTTTTGCAGTGACTGAAACTCCTGAGAAAACTTTTCTTAAGAAGTTGATGAAGATTTGGAAACTAATACACAATCGACCAGCGACATATTCGAAGGTGAGTTAATTGTTTGAGTTTGTTTGCGTGCCTAGAAGGCTTCAAAGAATTCCATACTGTGTTAATTTCCTAGAGATGTACACCTAATTGCCATAACTTTGACTTAGAAAAATGCTAAAAGGAATAATGAAAAAAAAAAATGGAAAAAACCAAATAAGAATTAATTAGGCTTACTAAATAATAAAAAAAACACTATAGGGTGCATTTACTTGCAGCATAGACTATTTTAAGGCGTTGAAACAAATGGAAATACGACAACTGCTCGCGTATGTTGCAAATGAATGCTTCCTATATTGCTATTAATAGTAGTTTATCATGGTGAGCCTAATTTATTTGTAATTAATTCACTTTTTCCTTTTAGCATTTTCTATGCCATTGATGTTATTACAATTAGGTGTAGTAGTGCTCCTACAAAATTACCTAATATACCATACACCAGCTGCTAGTGATAAAAGCTTACAACGCTTCTACTGAACGCTCTGACATTTGTTGACCTGCATACATTGCAGTAAAATGGCAGTGAGAAACTTTACCAAAGATATCAACCAGAAGGAAATAGAAGAACTGCTTTGTTCGTCCCAAATGAATATCACGGGAGAAGTACACAACCAACTAATCTTTCTCTCAGTTCTTAACACCTTTTTATCCAGTACTGCAATTCTCGGTAATACCTTGATCCTTGTTGCCCTTCGCAGAGATTTCTCGATCGGTTCGCCGTCCAAACTCCTGTATCGCAGCCTAGCGATTACTGACCTCTGCGTTGGTGTCATGGCAGAGCCTGCAGATATTGTTTATTGGATGTCTGTGGTGAACAGCAAAAATAATATTTGCTCTTATGCCAACGCAGTAAGCTTTTTCACAGGTTACATTTTGTGCTCAGTGTCCTTGGCTACTTTGACTTCAATAAGCGCGGACAGGCTTCTTGCCCTTTTGCTTGGGTTGAGGTACAGACAAATTGTAACTTTGAAAAGAACATATATAGCGATTAATGGATTCTGGATTTCATCTATTGCCGGCACGGCAGTTTTCTATTGGTATCCTGCAGGCGCATGCATGGCTTTACATTTGTTTACCTCTCTGTCTTGTCATCACAGCGTCTGCTTACACAAAATTTTCCTCACCTGCGTCGTAACCAAATTCAAGTACAGAGTCACGTGTCCGGAGCAATTCCAAACCAGGCGTCTCCACTGAACATAGCTCGATACAGAAGAGCAGTTACAAATTAACTGTGGATACAATTCACATTGGTTGTTTGTTATCTGCCGTATGGTTTAGCAGCTTAGCTTTAACACCTCAAATATGGTTTTCCTTATCTTTTACCTCGCTGAGCAATTTACAGTAACTTTAGCTTATTTTGAACTCGTCCTTGAATCCGCTTTGTTACTGTTGGAAGATTAAAGAAATAAGGCTGACGGAAAAGACACCATAACACAAATATTTTGCTCATCTTATTAGCGGTATCAGCAAGTGAAACCTCGGCTTCGCAAGGCCTTCGGCGTGGCTTCCGCGAGGAATCATCTACTTATGCTAACTGCCATGAAAACGTATCTAGGAACAGGTTTATAACGTTCACGATGACAAATTGTTGATCATAGTTACTATATGTAAACGATCATTTATTCCATCACATTGACTATTTTTCTTAAACTATTGACTTTGATACTGGTATAACAAACGTAATGGATACATGTAACTCAGAAGTACTAAATGGG
>CALNXK010000598.1:75000-103970 GCA_942486035.1 Porites lobata | reverse complement strand
ACTTTCCACGAGCTTTTTGACTCCAACTGAAATGAAATGGTATGCCAAATTTATATAAGGAATACACTGAATACCATTTAAACCAGAATAGCTACAATGTATTTTTCCTTCGGAAAATAAGAACCTAAGTAGCCTAAATTTGTGCTAATTATTAACATTTAAGAAAGAACCTGTGTAGGCTAACTTGGGAAAATGCAGGTTCTTACTCTCGGATCTTTGCTGTAGTACCTTTTACATGGCAGACATAACAGTTGGAGCTGCCTTTTATAAACTTTTGTAGAATAAGATTTTTGTAAACATTGCCACAGGATAAGTCTTGAGAAAGCAAAACATGTTTGGGAAAATTTTGCTATATTTAAAGGAAAATAAAGGAGTTTGAAAGGATTTTAACATAACATCAAAAGAGAGAAAACAAGGATTACGAGTAATTAAATAGCCAAACGTGTAAAGTAAAGTTAGTTACGGATGAGCCCTTTGGCACGCCTAGGTTTTGTACATTTTGTAATTTGCAGATTCAATACATTATTTGTTAAGGAAATGTGAAATACAGTTTTGCGAAATGTGAGATAGATAGGTGCTCTATTAAATACATTGCAGCATAAGCTGAATTGCGTATTTACATAATGATAATAATTTATACTAACAATTGTAAAAATGGGCAATAATTGTAATAGCTAAAACTAAAAACGTATAATAAGAAACCTAAAAATTATTTACAATTCTGCCTGAGGCCATAAAAAAACTGTTCTTAAATCTATTTGTCTTGCAACGAGGCAAAGTGAAAGTGCGCGCGTGCGTTAGATTATAGTTGCTCTTATATGTAGGCGGCAACAACTTTCTTAGCTTGTGGTTCGGGTCGCTCATTATGCTTTCAAACGTGCGCGTGCAAATGTTGTGGTGATGCTCCGCAACCGTTGGTAAACTCATAAGCGCTAAAGCTTGCTGATATTCTATACCAGGACATATGATTCGCATTGTTCTTTTCTGAACGCGTTCTAATTCTTGCGAAAGGTAGGCTGGTAGCGCGTGATGGAAAACTGGCGCAGCCTAGTCAATGACGGAGCGCACGTATGTGATGTAAAAAAGGCATAAATCTTTCTGTGGAACACGAGCTCTTTTTAGCTGAACAAGAAAATAGAGCCTCTTAGCTGCCTTCTTAGTAACTTCCGTGATGTGCGCATTCCATGTTAAGTCACCAGAGATAGTAACCCCTAAAAGTTTAGCATCTTTAACTAATTTGATGCACTCTTCTCCTATGACTACTGGAGGAAAGTCACAATCTGATGTAAAACTAATGCGGAGCTCCTTGCATTTGTCTGTGTTTAACTTGACTCTGTTTCTGATTGACCAATTTACTACCTCATTTACAATACCTTGAGCCTCGCTATGCTGTCCTTTCTTTATTACCTCTGATGTTGTGGTGTCGTCTACATATTTCCAAATAGAAGCATTACTGACGGGAAGATCATTTATCATGATCAAAAAAAGCCAAGGGCCTAGTTTGGTCCCTTGCGGAACGCCCGAAGGTACCGTGCCCCATTCGGATACACAGCCTTCAGAGAGTTTGATTCTCTGTGAGCGAGCTGATAGGAAATCTATGTCTTGTAATAACAATGTCTTGTAATAACAAACTTAAGATCGCTATTTTAGTCTAATAGCCTGAGTACCAGGCGTTTCTGGGTGAGAGGGGGTTGAAGTGCAGGAATGGGTCCCTCAGGGATCCATTTTAGGGCCGGTACTGTTTTTATTTACGTCAACGACATGCCGACTGTGATACAACCTCATTCCCGGGCTCTCTCTCTCCTTTTCCTCTCTTCTCTTTCAATTGCTGAGCCTCTTACCTCTAGACTATAGCGCAGCTGGAATACCAAGATTTAGTCTTTTTTTAATGCAAAACTGACCGCTTCCATTCTATGAACTTACTGACGTTACTTTTCCCGCTGATACAACTGGGCGATCTTCCTCAGGGTTATACTTAAAGGTACGGAAAAACGGGCAAACAAAAAGCATGCAACTTGTCTTACAACACTTTTGCAAAACGAGTTGAATAGCGATGTTGCTCGTTATATCATCCACATCAAACCTGTCTTGCAACAAATCAGGTTGTTAACGGGTTTGAACGTGGGTGGTAAAACGCGCAACATCGCAAGTTACAAGTTTTTGTTTCCCGTTTTAAAGAAGCTTTTAAAAGGCCACACTGCGTTGCTGAAATATGGAATGTTCATTTCAAAAGTGACTAATCACTAGTTCGATCAACTTGGACTGTATTACGTTCCTTTCTTACGTCTTTATTTCCACTCTAAGTCAATGCTACACAGTCAGTTCTACTATTGACTAGCTAAAAATTTACAAGTTCACACAATTACAGACTATAATGTTTACGCCTAAAAAACATGCGGTGACCATTAATATCCTTAAATTTCTTGCTATACGTATGTCGGTTATAGATCGTTATTCATTGCACACAGACACTAATACTAATAATAATTAGATAATAATTTCGGCGTCTTTCTAAACGTTCTCTTTTTTCTTATGAAGCAAAGGATAGACACTAAAATGAAGCAAACTTTTCTTGACACTATAGTGAACAAGAAACTTTAGGATCACGGCTCTCTAAGTAGATTACAACTGGCAACTTTTTGCTGGCGAGCCTTACACGAGCCAGCACACTATTCTCCAATAGCGGGAAAAAGCCAAAATTTGTCGGGTATAAGATCAGAAGCACGCGCAATCCATTGGTTTTCTTATTATCCGGTCGAATCCGGCGTATTCACTCCTGTGCGATGACATTACGTAAAACGCACGTGGAAGAGATCGAAAGATTTCAAGTAAATTCCAAGAGAGCAAGCAGATTATCAACGAGGTGAGCGTTTAGTTATTTCCTTTTTTACTTTCTAGATGTCTATATTGTTTGTGGTATATTCTATCTAGAGCATTTCAGTGTTGGGAAGACGAGAGATTTATGCGTGTTTGGCTACTCTATTTGACGATTCGCAAATCCTGAAATGGAGGTGAGGAGATATCGATCAAATCCACCTACATGCGGATACATTTTTCTCTTTGCATTCAGCAGAGGTGATGTACCAGGTAAAGATTCCTCTATTCGGCGTAAACTGCAGACTCTAGCTTCACTTGCTGGTCGCGGAAGAAAAGAGGGGAAAGGTGCTAAGCAAACCAGCGACTCCGTTACTACATGCAATTAATCGAAGTCTTCTTCGCCCTCTGAGGCGTTAAATTTGATCGTTGTGTCTAAATCTCTGTCCGTTGAAGTACTGTGTAATTCAGCTGAGAATTTATGAGTTACATTTGTCCGTTGAGGCGAAAGGAAAGTTTGGAACCATACGCTCTTTGAAGCTTACCACTACTTAGCCTGCGTGGCAGGCGCGAAAAGTTGAGAGAAAAGCGCAGGAAAAAAAATCCCCCTCTCTTTTTCCCTTCCTCCCAATCCCGTACCCCTTACGAAGCCTGCTACGCAGGGTAACCCCTGCTTACCCCTAGTTAACTATTCAACTGTACAATTATTTGACTGTCGCGTTGGTAAGCGCCCCCCGGGGGGGGGGGAGGGGGTTTACTCCCTTATATAAGCTATATAGGTATATGCCGCCCCATCGGGTAGGGATTTTGCGCCGTTTTGGTCTGAAAACGGGTATGCACTTTGCCCATTTTAGTCTGGAATCGCAGAGAATCAGGTATGGTTTTCGAGGGAACTACGGAGTGTATGAACGTATTTATCGTTTCAATTCCAAATGAGTAAGAAAGAAAGAGAAATATGCGAATTCGCAATGAATTTGAAGAATTCATTTGTTTGAGCTCTAATCTAAGTAATGATAACATAATTTCTACCTAAAGGCAAGCTCTGAAAACGGGTATGATTTTAGATGTCTGGTCTGAATTCGGGTGTGGAAAATTACATTTTTTGGTCTGAAACAGGGTCAGGATTTGGAGAACCGAGCGGCACACCCTCACCAAGAATTTCCAGGAGTACCCGCTCGGGGCAAGCCCCTGCTACGCAGGCTACCCTCGGGTTCAATTGTTTGTTTAAGACCTTTAATTCAAAGGAAAACTTCTCGAGCACCACGTTAAGCCCGTTAATATCCATGCCGGTCGATATCTTCGCACTTCCATTCGCGAATGGGCAAAAATTTTTGACATAGAGGAGCAGACAAACACATAAAAAAATATCTTGTCTCCATCCGGATTCATCCCTTAACCGTTCATGACCTAGATCAAATTATTTCCAGACAGTCAAAGAAGGAAATCTAAAGAACATAAGCTGAAGCATTTACTAAAAACTCAGGCCTCGTTTATCATCTGCTTTCACTCTGGAAATTTACTCGAACGGCTTTCCCCCTTTTATACATCACAAATGCAAGGAACTAACATATTTTTCTTTAAAAAAAGGACATTACCCACCCTAATTTCCTGGGGGTCATTTACATTTTCTTTACTTAATTTACTTTCAAACCGGCTGTAATCTCCGTATTGTCTTCCAGCTCTGACGCAAGCACTTACGTTTAAATTGAAACTCCTAGTCATGAGACTTTCGATGATAGCAGTTTCTAAACTAAATCTGTTAACCTGAGCAAGTGAGCTGCTGTGGCGTGAAAACCAAAAGAGGTCATCATATAAACTAAGCGGCCACTTTCATTGTGAATGAGTCCAGAGCATCACAATCTTATTTAAATGATTGTGAAACAGGAGGATAAGGTTCATTGCTGGGTTTTTCGTCAGATCGCCTGTCGTCCTTAAATGGAGAGTTCTGTCCATCTTCGAAAGACTGTACAACTGTAGGGTAAGGCGGATTGCTGCTTTTTGTAAGTTTTTCTGTAGATTTGGAAGTACTGACATTCCCAATATCGTCTGTAATAACTTGGTCAAGACGAGGATACCTTGAGCTACTAAGACCAGAAGGTTGCTCTTCAGTTTGTTTGTCATCCGCGGTTGGATGGTCTGGTCCATCTTTAAAGGCTTGCACTACAACTGGGTAAGGTGAACCAACCGCCTCTGAAGCGCGCAGCTCCACTCGGTCGTCATCAGCCGTGCGCCAAGACCCTGGATCAACTTGTTGAGACTCTGTAATGATCGAATAAGGAAAAGGCTTTAATCGCAAAACTGAATCATCTCTCATCTTCATGACAAAAAATTAAGATGCTTGATTATTATTATTGGCCTTCGGGAGATACGGAGGACTTGGCATCTAATGACATGAAATACATAGAGGTGTGACATTTGAATGCGAGTAGTTACTTCTCTAGATCCCATGAGCACTTCTATGCCTTGTTGAAATCTCTCAAACTATGTTTTTTTCTTCTTGTCACTTTACATATAGCAAAATTCTTTTTATTTTATTTATTATTTTGCCACACACAATGAATTACAAGCAGAATAAAAACGATAATAAATAGGTTAATTAACATTAAATTTAAAATTTGTACATTACTTGGGAGGAGTGACTGTGGCGGGAAAATCTCCGAGAAGCCGAGCTTATGAGGAATAGAGATTTCCCCCCACGGGCAATTTAAATACTAGGCGGCATTTTAAGAAATAAAGAAAACCGTAGTTTATTTAAGTATATAAGTGTGTTTAGAGGAAAATATAGATATAAGGTGTTAAGGTATTTAGGTTGCATTCTGTCTGACCCTTAGAAATGGTTTGATCACACGCTTGAATATACTAAAAGACGGGGCGTTTTTGTTGTCTTTTATGAATATCAGCGTTATCTTTATTTACTTCCTTCTTACCCCAAATAAAACGGATCCACAATTGTTACACAAAGCTTGCGGTGAAACATGCTCAGTCGTTAATGTCTAAGATTGTGGAATATTCCATATTAGATTTCAAGGCCCATAAAACTCATACAAGACATAGAATTCTAATGACGAATTCACTAAATCGTCTTGTGAAAAGAAAGTGAAACTCCTTTACATTATAATTAACGACTGTTAGTTTTCCGCAGATGGCTCCATTTCGGTCAAAATGCCCTTTTGCGATATAACAATTATTTGCTACCTGGCTTTTAGCTATTTCCTTTTATTCCTATTCGTACGGGTATGTGTGTGTTTGCTTGCGTGTCCGTCCTGAAAATGTGAAATATTTTCCCAAGCAACGTTCAGGTTTCACTTTTTCTACGTATTTAAAATAAATTTTAAATAGGTTTTGGTGGAAAGCAGATTTTGTTTTTGCATCGTCAAGGTTACTAGCCCAGAAGCAACTCCTACCGATAGCCTAATTCATGGAAATTAAATCTGACACATTCTTTAAAGTGTCTTTACGAGAACGAAATCAGCGAATCTAACTTTGCTACAAGATCCCCATGCAGGGTTCCAAATGTACTCCAGGACGACCAATAACGTACAGTGGGAGCTAACAGGGTCCAGTTGTTCAAAAGGTAGATCAGTAACGCCATTCACTAGATAAATCTTTATCCACTTTGATAACAACGCAATTGGTTCCCCGCTAATACTTATCCGCTGCATAGCGATTTATCCCGGGGATAGCGCCGTCCAATGTTTGAACAACCGGGGTCAAGTCTAGTCACTGCTTACTATTTACCATTTGCTGTTTTGCGGGAAGCCTGGAATTAGCCGGTTACATCGTAAGCCCTGCCAGCGAAATGAAGTACTGTTCCCCTTTATTGCCATGGTCCAATGTACTATCTACCTTATCTCAAGATTGTATCGGACCAGTAACCCATTACAACGTCTGTTGCTATGCATCACTACGTAGGAGTATTCCAACAGTTTTAAAGAAATCTCTGGCTGGTCCCACTCGCGACGTACCTACCTTTTTGACCGCTTGCATCCATCTCGTTTAACGGCTTCTTAAGAATTGTCAGCACAATGTGCATGTCGGGACGGAAGGCTTCAGTCTTCAGACACTCATCTATTATTTTCCTTATCTTCGCGGCCTCCTCTCCAAATTGTGTCTCGGAAATTTCCTAAAATAAACTCCGTATAAGATCACGAGTAGTCTCGATTTTGTGATGTAAAATTATAGGATTAACCTGCAAGGATCAGGGTTCAAATATAGTCAACCTTACCGGAATATTAGGTTTCCCGCCGGAGACTTTTGTACGGAGTACCCTAAAGTCATTCTCGATGTCATCAAAGACAGTTTTGCCACTCACAACCTCGACCAGACATAACCCTAAAAAGAAAAGAGAAGCTCACTGTTTAGTCTCTGTGAAAGAAACAGAATCGATGGAGAATTAAAAAGGGGCCTGTGAAAAGTCAGCATAATTGCGAGTGTAAATGTCGCTCGCAAGGTAGTCTAGTAGGTATGACGTTAACCTTTTTGTAGATTTGATCATTTTGTTGTTGTTTTGTTGATCATTTTGTTTCATAACGTATGTAGAATGAAGATAATGTGAACTGCGGAAATACAAACTTAAATGAAGATATGATCGTCGCAGTGGTAATTGCAATTTTAGCAATTGCAAATTAACCCGAAAAAAATTTTCGAGCATTGAACGGAATTCGATCCCATGACCTCTGCGTTAGCGCTGCAGTGCTCTACCAACTGAGCTATGAAGTCCTATACATGGGATCAGGCCAATTTGTTGAGTTCATCTTAAGCTGTGAAAGGAATGAAACATAGAATGAATTATCTTGTTATCTTCATTCTATGTTTCGTCCGGGCGAGAATTTCTCGCGTTGATAGTTACCAAAGTTTCATACTCATAGTGTCCCGTGTAAACTTGCATACAGTGTGTGAAACTGGCATGCGAGTTGGCGCTTATTCCTTCTCGAATCAATCAACCAACAAACGGCTCTATAAATTTAGGCAGGCAATAAAAATCCTGAAATAGCTCAAAACTATCAGTCCGGTTAAACCAAGCACAACCTAAAACCAAAACGTGCATCTTTCGAAGCAGGATATTAAAGAAGATTAATTTTATCCCTACTATACTACTCAGGAATGACTGCTTTGGTTACGTAAGGACGTGACATTTCTTTAAAGAGTGGAAGTGGCCTAGCTGGCAATTGCAAAGCTTTTTCCATATGAATTTGAAGTAAACCTGTTGGCATGATTCTCTCTTTCTTGATGACCACAGAATTATTGGCTCAAGATGGGATCAGCGTTTACAAAGAGGAAACGTAACGCAAAAACCACCTGGCAACCTTACGCTTAAGGAAAAAGTCATGCAACGTTAAGAAAGTCGAGCAGGAAAAATTGCCGTAACACAAGAGACATTTAAAACGCTAGAATGGGCTCTTTGCAGCAAAACAGCCCCGAGGTAAAAAAAAATTTCTATCGAGAGCAAAAAGATGCAGTGGGATCTTGCAAGAAGGAAGATTAGCTTGTTATAAGATATCATCGTATTGTCGTTGTTTTTGTTTGTCTTTGTCCACTGTGTCTCATGCTCGCCAGCAAAGTGGTTTTGTCCCACGTGACTGTTTAATATGCAAAGATCCCACTGCACCTCAAACATAAATTTCAGACCTTCAAAGTTTGCAAAACAAATTAGGGCGAGAAAAGAGGGAATCCAACAGTTACGCTCCATTTTTTCCTTGCGTGCAGGTTGGCGCTGACCCTGTCCAAGGGCCTTCAAAATGCTAATCAAAAAAACCTCGGAGGGAACGAAATAAGACCTTGCACTGTTACCAAAGTAACCCATACTTACCAAAGCTGTAAACATCAGATTTTTCGGAATACTTGCCCTCAGAATTCATTACCTCCGGAGCCATATAGCGGTACGATCCAGTTTCAGTTTTCCTGCTTTTTGATCCTATGGTAGCACGGGCTAGGCCAAAGTCCCCAAGCTTTAGGACTTTATGATCTTTCGACAACTGATGAGAAATTTTGGAGGAAACAAACTGATATGATTAAATGTTTGCGCCCTTTCTTCAAATTTTCGTTAAGGATGATTTCTGTGGACTCTTCCTACCTCACTGACTAGGACTAGACTCACCCGGAACTATCTCACCTGGACAATCATATTCCACCTACTCACAGAAAAACGCAATAGAAATGAGCAGCAACAGCAACCACTGGCCACAGTTTTGGACATTAGTGAGTTTACGCAACAGGACGGCAGGAAGAAGAGGACGGCAAATCCCTTGTGCGTGATGAACGTGACAAGGCCACTAGTTGTGTGTTTTGTTGTGAACTTCACTATCATCAATGTTTTCTGGTCTTTTACAAAAAGATCTGTATAAAAAGTTTGAAAGTGAAGTTTGACGAAAAGTTATTTCAAACAATTATTGTCACGCTTGTCACATAAGGTTTACCGTCTTCTTTTCTCTCCCGTCCTGTTGCATAAGTTCACTATTAACTGCAAAGGACTGCAAACGAATTTGCCGCAGAGCGTAGGATCTAAAGAGGACCTGACCAGCAAAAATATACCAAAATACACACATTGAATTCTGCAAACTTCTGATCGTACTACTGCATGAAAAGTAACTTTGCAAGACATCGGCAGGACACCATTGTAGCCCAAAACAGAACGGGGTTGTAGCCAGCTGTTTCGCCATAATTGTGGCTAGTCAGGACAGCTTAACAAACAGAGAAGCTCTGCTGAGAAAATACCCGCTCACTCCGTTTTAAGCCTCAACAATGAACTCCAACACCCACCGGATCACGCTATATCACGTGTCTCCAGGAGAACAAGACTCCAATTGTCGCGTTTTGGGGGTGCTATGCACACAGAGCACACTTCAACACACGGCCCAAAGTAGGCTAAACAGAAATTTCTGGTTTACTGTAGGAACTCACACCAGTAAAAGTTAGTAGTAAAGACAAAATGACTGCACCAAAATTTAAACTAGTACTCACAAAGATGTTTTCCGGTTTAACGTCCCTGTGCATAACACCAAGCGAGTGAAGATGCTCGATAGCTGAGCCGATATCTTCAATGAATGTAACTGTGAACTCTTTTCCCATTCCTTGCTTGTTTTCTCTCAACAGGTCTTTGAGATTTCCTCCAGCCATAAACTCCATCACGATGGACAACTCACTTTTCTTGGAGATGTGTATAGAGATGACCTGTACAATATTTGGGTGATTCGCTTTTCTGGTCAGAGAATAAAAATAATATATACTTTGATCAGCGAATTGCCTCTGAGGCCGTATGGAACAGATGCCAATAGAAAACAAGGAGCTTTGAATTAAGAGTGATCAGAATTACAGAATGAAGATTATGGGAACTCCAAGAATACAAATCTAAATGAAGACATGACCATCGAAGTTCTAATCGCAATGTAATTACAAATTAAGCCCGGGAAATCGTTTAAGGGCCTCAACGATATTTCAACCCATGACCTCCGCGTCTCATTTCTTTTTTGCGGGCCAAGATGAAATTAACACGTTGGCCTGCTCTCTGTGTATGGTTCTTCACAGCTCAGTTGGTAGAGCACTGCAGCACTAACGCAGAGGCTAAATTTTCACCATTTTCAGCAAGTAGTAAATTTATTTTACAGCAATAGATAAATAATTACAAAACGTGAAGATGTACCAGAAAACATTGTCGCGTGGGAAGTTTCTAGCTAAGTATCACTTTGTAAATTTCAATCTTATTGTCAGTAAGGTCAATTTTTTTCTTGGTGGGGGGCAGGGAGCAGTGGGCGCTTATTCGAGGTTGGGCACTTAATCGAATAAATACAGTAATCAGCAAAACGGAAAGTAGTTATTGCTTGTTTTTCCCCCTGGAAATAGTCGTGACATCGCTACATTAACGAAACATTTGCCACTTTTATTTAATAACGTTATTTATCAAATAGAGTCTTGAACTTACCTCAACATATCAGCTTCTCTCTCGAAGTTATTGATCAGATCCTTGTCTTCTTTATTCTTTAAGATCTTCACAGCAACATCTTGTTTGCCCTTTTGAGCTTTGTACACGTAACCAAAGTTTCCCTCGCCGATACGATCAAAGTAGCCTGCATCAAGCTCGCTTCTAAATTTGTTGCTTATTCGAGTCAGCTGTTCCAGGTCAGCCAAGTCTTCGCTCTGTTGAGAGGCTTTTTTTAAAAATTGAAGATAGATAGCATTTCTTGACACAACACCCACCAAGAAACTAAGAAGCCTTCCCCTTTCCTTTCGTACTTTTCGGTAACTTCTTCATTCAATGTACTTTTTGTCTCGGACGGTTTACCTTTTCCTTCTTGCCTCTGTAAATCATCGCTTCCGTTTAGTAAATGGCTATTATTTTTTGACCAATGTCACAAAACCCAAACAAAGTGTGCTCGAACGCATCATTTTTCTTAAAAGCCATTTTCGTCAATCACGATAGCATGGAAAGAAGATGCTACTTACAGACAATAACAGAGACTGGGAGGCCCTGATCACGTATTCCCACTCTTTTTTCACGAGAATGCCGTATCCCGAACACGCATCACGAAAATACCGAATCCCGAATTTCTCTCATCGCTCTCCCGAACATAATTTTCTTTCCCATCCCACATCAGTGCCCAAATTTTAGTGAGCCCCGCTACCCCGGTAGCATTCAATTCCCGTATCCCGTTAACGTTTTCCGAATCCCGCACTGTATTTTGGTGAATCCCGCATCTCCGGTAGCCGTCAATTCCCGTATGTAATCCCATTACCGTTTTCCGAATCCCGCACTGTATTTTGGTCAAATCCCTCTTCTCCAGCAGCATTCAATTCCCGTATCCCGTTAACGTTTTCCGAATCCCCCACTGTATTTTGGCGAATCCCACATCTCCGGTAGCCGTCAACTCCCGTATGTAATACCGTTAACTTTTTCTGAATCCCGCACTGTATTTTGGCGAATCCCGCATCTCCAGTAGCCGTCAATTCCCGTATGTAATCCCGTTAACTTTTTCCAAACCCCGCACTGCACTTCCAGCCCTGCAATTAGTGGCGTAAGAGAAATATACGCGCAGCTTGAAAATGCTAAGTTTGGTGGATTAGGTCTGGCTGTGCTTAAACTATTTAAAGAGCCGCTCAAAAACGCAGATAATCGAGGCATTTTAACGCGGCTTAAAAGGGCTAGCGATAAAGGGACACACAAACGACCAAAACAAAAGGCTTACTTCAATTGCGTCAATGCCGAATCTGTCCTTCATCTCAGAGTTTTCTTTCATGATGGTAGTTGCAAGTTTCAGGATAGAGTCTTCGTTACTCCAGGCAACCAATCGACTTTTCTCGTAGACTTTTCGCTTGTTCGCAACCTCCTCCCCATTGATGTTCACGAGATGAGAAGCAAAATTTCGCTGATCTGGAGATGATGCTTGATCAGCGTAGCAGATTGCTTCATCTGTTCCACCTGTAAAATGTAGGATGTGGCTTTAATGCGCCTTTCATTCTGTTGAACAGGTTATTATTTACAAGAAATGGGAGGAGCAAGCCACTGGGGTGGAACAGGAGGTTATTATTACGAATAATAAGCTACTGTTCCACTTCGGAGGCCACAATAATGACTTGCTCGTTCTAAAACAATGGAAGGGTGTATTTAATCGGATAATGCCCTCACTCCTCTGCCTTTTGAAAAATAGCTGACCTCGCGCTACGCGCTCGGTCATTATTTTCAAGGAGGCCTTAGCACACAAGCTGACTATACTATGCAGAAACTCTATCCCTCTAGTTATATTACCCGTCCTTCAGAAAGAATTAACGAAATAAGAGTGGTGGAGTGTTTTGCCGAAAATGCCTGTTTCTGATCACCAGATATCAAACTGTTGGAATGGGCAGTTTTTTCACAGGAAATACAAGGAACTGTTTGGAATAAAGTTGACCAAGCATCAGCCAGTGTCTGTTTTAGGAGAAGGGGCTTGAGTATGACACAGAACCCCCTAAAATAACTAGACGTTATCCCTTTTAGATAGACGATAAACGTATGGGAAAACGGAATCAATATCCAACTGTTTGAGTCAGTTTTGAAGAGATTTCCACCTCGATGGTCTACCTTTCCTGATTCTTATAAGTACGAACAATGCTGAAAAAAAAAACTGGCCTAGGGAATATTACCGTGTCTAACGATTAAACGCCACTTTCGATTAAATGCTGCAGATGGAAGAAAAATACCGAGGAGATCATCACAATTAAATACGCAACCTATGCAACTGCGAAAAGAAAGCCTGGAAAAAATTCAGCCTTGCCGGGACTCGAACCCTGACCTCTGCGATACTGGTGCACAGCTCTAATTAATTGAGCTAAAAAGCAGCCAAATTGAGCTTTGAATACCGACAAAGTCGGAACTTTTTCAGGCTTTCTTTTCACAACTGCATAAGTTGAGTACTTAACTGTGATAATCTTCTCTGTATTTTTTTCATCTCGCGCAGTTCAATATACGGTATGAAATTCATACTTGTATTCTGGGTAGAAAGTATTTCGTATAACGCTCAATTCATTTAATTGAAGAGCATTGACTATTAATAATAACAGGAGTGCAGGCTTCAGGGAGTAATCATCGATCATTTAATTGCGACAGTTCTGTTTCGTATGGTCTGAAATTGTATAGGACCACACTCATCAGGCAACTTCAACGATTGACCGTTAAAATTAAAAGCTGGCAGTAAAATATGGGTGGTTGATATTTTCATAACGACAAAGATTACATTTTTTGCTAATGTTGCTATAGGGTTTACATTTCTTTAAAACTAATTAATACATTCATCATGTCATGGAAGAAAACATCACCAAACGCGCACCCACTCAGTACATTGCGGCGTATATTAGGGGAGGGAAAAACTCGGTACAACCTCGTAACCTACCCCATCCAGGCAATTACGAATCTCAGCAAAGAAAAACAAACAAACCATTGAACTTAAAACATCCTTCTGTTTTACATAACTTAGAAGAATAAAAATGATTATGATAATCGTAATTTTTGTCAGTGATTAAAGAAATGTCACCAAAATAGACATCGCTCCTGAATCAGATCGTAAACGCTAAAAATTTAATAAACGTGCTGAGGCGTTTAATCCAGTTAATAAGGTATAAAAAAGCAGTAATTGTGTAAACCGTCCGCTCATTTTCGAGCTTTCCCCGAAAACTAAGAACACCTGATCGCAGGTTAGAGTAGTTAGGAAATCGAACGATTATGTTTCAATGGAAGCAACAACAGCAGCTAATAGAGACGTTTTAAAGCTTAACGTGCGTCAAACTGCAAACGCGAGTTTGTATCACGTGACCACGTTTCCCCTTTACCAGTCGTTTACTGTTCATTATTTCCACGCATAAATTAGTAGTTTCACTCACTTTTTTATCCATAAGAACTGTTTTGAACGGTTTTATCTGCTCAGTTTCTATCGTGAAAATTTTCAACTTGAATCTGAAGTTTGCTGGTTTGTTGTATACGTGTAGCTTAACTACAAAAACACATGGATTCTATTCCTACCTTTAAGACGGATGAGGGCAAACGTCTCCCTTTCCACCTCCCTCTGTTTTTCCACATCATACTTTTCCGAGTCAACTATGCGAATTTCCATAGAGCTGTTCCGTTGCATAAATGAGTTGGCCAGCAGTGCAACCTTTGCGTATTTGCTAACTGAAATCTTGCATTTCAGTAAAATGTTCTGTTTTTCATCCTCAGGCAAAGAAGGGGTTTCTTCGACTTCTTTCCACTTCTGTATTTCTCTCTTGACTCCATGGTAAAAGAAAAGGCAAGTGATCCTTGTCTGCGCTTCAGGAGTCTTTAGGAGCTAAAAAGGTTAATACATAAAAGATCTGATCAGCAAAAATAATAATGTAGACAAATTAAATTCTGCAAACAGAATACTGCAATGCTGATCGAACTACGTGAAAATTAACTCTGCAGGACATCAACTCGACACCGAAATAACTCAAAACAGAGCGAGATTGTAGCCACAGACAGCTGTTTCGCCCTTTTTGGGGCTCGTCAGTATGGTGCAACAACCAGAGAAAACTCTGATGAAAAATATCTGCGCACTCTGATTTAAAGCCCTGACCCAGAACTCTCAACACCCACAGAATCACGCCATACCACTTGTCTTCTGGGGGGCAAGAGTCCAAGTGTCAAGTTTATAAATGATATTAGTTAATACTTATGGGCTCCTGGTCTCAGCCATGGCCGCAGTCACAGCTGCAGTCACAGTAACCTCAAAACCACTTTCACAGTAGCAGTCATAGTCGCTGTTATATGTGTGTAGTCACTAACACAATCCCAATCAGTCAAACTTTGCTACTTACCTGGCTGTCAACCCCCACGTCTTCAAATATTGAGAATTCATGTGGAAGGGATGGTAGATGACGTCATAATGTACGGCACATTACGTCATTTGTGAAAATATAACACGCGAAAATACATGTTGTTGGAATTGTAACATTTGACCCAACTGGTTTACTTCCCACCAATCACATTATTGCTCATATTACAATGCCATACCGGAGTTTGTGAGGAAACGTTCGATGTTAACAGTAAAATAGCTCAAACAACGCAAAATATTTGAAATTTCATTGTCAGAAAGCCGAATCTACAAGACTGGCAAACTTCGGCAATTACCCGGAAGATTTCAGACTCTAATCTGGAGACCGAGAGAAACGGTTCAAAATCTGGAGTCTCCCGGATTATCCGGAAGATTTGACAGCCCTGATTTACGTAGTCACTGCCAAAGTAACTATCACTGCTGTAATCACTAATACAGTCAATTTAAATTTTTTCTTACCGTCATGGTCATAGTTACGTCAGAAATTAAACTGAGCATTGTCACAGTTGGTGTCAAAATCATAAACCACTGGCTTATAATCATAGTGACATTTATAACCGCAATTTACGGCATTTTACCCAAATCAGGTTATCTCGTCTTTGTTTCATGGCATCTACCGTTCTCTGGACTTTTTCCTGCGAGTAAACACCTAAAAAAAATTCAAAAAAGTTTTTTGAGACTAAGGGAAACATGGACTATGGAGAGCTTAAAATGAAAACTATAGTGTTCGAAGAGAGCCTTTCATTCAGCTTTATCATTGTAGTTATGACTAGAATGTCCTGGCAATTTAATATATCTCCTTCTGCTTTCTTATCGGGTCTTCTTTCATTTGAAATTAAATGAGCAGCTGTGAGGGATAAAAAGGATTTTAATTAGCTCTTGTACATTTCCACTGCCTGTGCATGCTACCTTAACAGGGGCTGGTCGTTTGAATGATACCAGAATTCTATTTTTCCATGAGACCTTTCCGTAATAACATAACGGGAAACAGCCCTATCACTTTTTGGTCCTAATTCTATTAATCCATATATGGAGAATAGGTCACTATTTTAACACGAACATGGTCATTTAAAACGTCTTGAGATTTAGTTCGGTTAGAATAAGACCTACTTTCCTTCCACGAGAAAGTAAACATTTTCTTAATTAAGAAGTCATCTTTAATTTTCAATGTCTGCCTTATAGTTAACCAGCTCAATATTGTGCAAAATAGCAGAAATGTGACACGTTTTATTTACCAAAAGAATCTTTCATGAACATATCTTCGATCGCATGACGAGAGATCAGCTCAAAGTATTCGTCTGGGGACAAGGCATTCGTGACAGTCGTGGTGTGAAAGATGATCTCGGATGCTTTCTTCTCCAGGGCAAGTTGCTGCTGAAGGTATTGGTCCCTTTGGATTCTCAGGTAAGATCGCAAATAGACCTTAAGAAATTAAGAATGCATGAAAGCACACATGAATCACTGTGTTAACCAACCATTGTCTCCTCCGCTGGCGATTCTTTTTTCGCACAGAGGCCAGCGCGAAACGCGAGTGACACGCAGGACTGGTGAAGAAGCGCAATGGACCATGGGAAGGAGAAAATGAGAGGTGAAGCGGCGTCTTGCCCGTTCTCCTTCCCGCCTTCCTTTGCGCGCACTTTTTATGGATAGAGAGACCAGGGAGAGACATTAGGGTACGAGGCAGCAACTAAGATATTTGCCAGTCAATGGTCTCTTAGTTAGTCGTGCGGTTGCTTGGCTAATCGAACTCACGACCCTCCGAGTTCTAGTTTGGATGCTCTAAACCACTGAGCTACAGAGCTATAACTTAAATACAAAGCATTAGTACCTCTCCAGGCTGAATGTCCTCGGCCTCTTGAATAGTTCCTGTGCTCAATAACTGCACAAATTCCCAGGGCTTTATGGTCACCTTCAGAGTGAGAAGATTTCCGTTTGCTTCCAGGTCCGACTTATCTGAAGTCTCAAAATTGTAATGGATCATCTAAAAAGTGGTAACAGAAAAACGGATCCACTGTCTTAATTAATCTCCTACAGGCATACACTGTCTCATATTGCCGTGACAGCTGTTGAATTTACAACACTGACAAACAAATCGACTTGACTGACTTAAAGTAGTTTCCCTATACCTCTGACAGTCTCTCGTGCACCTTTCCCGAAGACTGATTTTACTTCAGCCTTCAAGTCCAATTCCTCATTCTATCCCCAAATACTATCTTTATTCTTATTGTCACACACTTACAGTCTTTGTTTGATCATAATTTTATCATTACAGTCGAACCCCGCTATTTCGAAGTCCCAAGGGAAATGGAAAAAAGTTCGAAATAGCGGGGCTTCGAAATAACCGGGGAAGCATAAAGGGGAAGGGTAAATCCAAGGGCATTCGATCTTCCTTCGAAATAGCGGGGACTTCGAATTAACCGAGTTCGAAATAGCGAGGTTTGACTGTTTTTTGTACGAGATAAGAAGTGCGTTATAGTATCGATAGAAAACCAAAATGGAAAGCCAAAGTATTTGAGACTACTCTATACTAATGTAGTGCAATGAAAATAGTTATGTATCCTTCACCCCAGTTGTCGGTCAGGGTGAATACGGGTTGTTTATACTTAAGAAAGTTTTCGCACAGTGTTTTTGTTTTCCCTTCAGGTGGACCCCAAAAGTCATAGTCAACCAATTTGTTTTCAAATTGAAGTATTTGATTTCGTTACGGTTCTGGAGTTCTAGGAACACTATTTGGTACAGATTCTATTATTGGTTATGTCTTTCGAAATTTCAATCCAAGACATTAAACTGCAGAAGAAGAATAATAAGACGACAACGAAGAAAAAGAAGGAGAAGACGGCATGTCAGGCATGCAGAGAAAGGAAAAGAACAAACGAAGCGAAACTTTCACTTGTCACCTCAGTTAGTAGTATATACCTTAGCATTAACGGCAAATTTCTGAAAAAAGCTTTCGTAGTCTTGACGATGAAGATCACATCCAAGAAACAGCACAGATCGTTCGTTGAAAATTCGATGCATAAAGTCAACTTCTGCACTTTCAAGAGTGCTGCAAAAGTCCTCAAAGTAGTTCTTGCTGCTGGGCTTCAAAAGAAAAAATGTTGAGCTTAATAATTTTATCGCTATTAAAACTGAAAACGGAAACTGTTTTTGATTTTCAGGGGATCAGTCAGTGTAAATAGACAAGCCAAATGTATTGTTGACAAACTGCACGAGAAATAATTTACTAATTTCACGACTATAGCTTTTATTTACCTATTGATATCATGGGTGAAAAACTTCGCTTTGTACCGTTCGCAATTCCGCCCATTGAAAAGTTTCATTGAAGTCCTCAATTCTCTGAATCGTTTTAAAAATAACCCCTTAGAATCCATCCTGCTGTTCGAGATTATGCTTTTTCCCTGTCTTTAGGTTTTTCTACCCTGCCTTTTTGTCCTGATATCTTTATTCGCAACATTTTTTAAACCTGGACGCCAACCTGGTTTGGAACAATGCCATAGCAATTTTGTAACTTTCACCATGTGAAAAAGACCTCTTTAGCTTGCATGTATTGTTCTCCTAATGGAGGTCATGTGATAATACTATAGAGATCTCTGTTTCTTTCAAGCTTTTTCTTATTGGCTTGCATATGTACGCAGAATCAGCCATAATTCTTGAAAAGACAAGAGGTCAAATTCACCTGGGACATTCACAGAGAAACAAAACATACAAGCTGAAGAGGTCTATGCTGGAATTTCGTGCCAGATCTGTCGCCCATGATTTAAAGTTTGTGCGAACTTACCTGTGTCCGGACATTGAAACTGCTATCTCCAAGACATTTGATAATCAGATCTCTACGCAGGTTAGGCCAGGAAGGAGCTACACATGAAATCTGAAAAGGGACATTTTCATTTTGAATACTCAGGACTTCTGAATACTCAAAAAGGTAAGATGTGGATTAAATACCAAACTGTTTGATGGGATGTTAAGTGGGACCCAGTATTTCCAGAAACTTATAAGGGGTTGAACAACACCTTTGAAGGGTTGGTGCAGTAAATTGGTTTGAAATCGGGATGAGTATAGTCCAGGGCCCGGTTCCTCGAGTTTAAGTTTAACCCAGGATTAAGCCAAATTTTAAGCAAGGATTTCTCGTCTAAGGACGTGCAACTCAAGGTTACAAAATACTATTGAGCTTTTACTACGAAGTACAGTAATGATGACTCAAAATGTTACCCTAAGCAACGCGTAGGAAGGCAAAATACAAAAACGGGGTACAAAATTTTAATCTTCGATTAGCGCTTATAATCTGGGCGCTGTAGTGTACAGCGGTTTATCGTGACTCGCATGCGGGACTCGCATCCGGGACTTGTTAAGTTTCAATTTAAAATGAGAGAGCGCGCTGAAGAAGTGTGTTGATTTTAAAAGCCTCTGTGGCGGTTTTCATTAAACAAGTTCTATTTTGATCACCTGTAAAGGGATAGAACTCTCTAAATCATGAAGTAGTGGGTCAAAATTGTATCGAAATATTATCGAGACCAGTTCTTGAGAAAAATCTACGAAAAAACAAGCTTAAACAGGGGCCGCGGAGCAAGGTAAAAACTGGGAGGGCTGACAATTGAAAATAATTTTTTCATATTGAAAATCGAAAAAAGGAATAAAATCATAGTATTTGATTTTCAAAAAGTGGGGCAGGGGCGCTAAAAAGTGGTGGGGCCGCGGCCCTACCAGCCCCTCCCCCTCCGCGGTCCCTGTTAAACTTAACAAACACATCGCGGTGATTTCGGTAGCGTCATGTAAAATTCACGTTTCGTTGAGTCATCAAGCGATTGTCAGCAATAAAAGACTGAACTGTTTTCCACTTGCCTGATCAAGTCGAACTTTGTCTCCAACATTCCCAGCCTTCCAAAGGAAGCGCTCTAACAGGTCATCCATGTTCGTCGTTATGATAACAGGAAACTTCCCAACATTCCGCAGCGCATCATGAACACGTGAAGGCGCTTGCTGTATGTTTGCCAGGAATTTGTCCTCAAGATCAAATAGAGTGTCGACGCCTTTCTGTTAGGGAAAGATGAACAATGAAATCCGCCAGTAAAACTTAAGAAACAAAAAAACTAATAGACATAATAGGCTGACACATAATTAAAACCAACAAAATTTAACGTTAAATTTAAATCGGATTGCACGCTGCCTAGCAAACAACCAACTAAGAGGGTTAGGATTGTGTACTGATGATTGCATCCATCCTCTATTAACCACATAATGAAAGTCATCATGAATCGACAAACATGCTTTAAAAAGGTGGAACTATCTCAGTATACTCTTTGAACTGCTCAAACTTTGGGCAAGTCACCCTTAATTTTTCGATCGGTGGTGAAGAAGACGAGGCTCGCGCCGTCGATCGTACTTGTTTTTGTGATTCAGTGTTAGGTTTGGACCCCAGAGGGTACTCCCAAACGCTTTACACAGGGAGGCTCCGCCCCGTGGTTCAATCCCTTACCTATTTACAGAAGAGCTACCCCTTTTTAAGGTACCCCGTAAACCTTCTATTGGCAAACGGTACCCCTTTCATAAATCTGCATCCCTTTTATAGACTGCTGTAAATGCACTGTCTTTTAAATGCACTGTCTTTTAAACTAGTAAATTGTCTCGACGTTTTTCACACCCGTAAATTCATTCTCCTATTAGCTCTTTTAGGTCTTTTTACAGGAGGAAATGACAGATTTCCTCACCCTTTCAAATACCTGAAGCCTGATAATGGTACCCATTTTGGGTGGAGCCTCCACGTATAGGCAAGAGAGAATAATCTAGATCATTCTCTCTTGGTATAGGCAATTATAGGGATCACCCCCGGGCCGTATTTCGGAGTTTCAAACAGCTCTTACCTCTGACTGGTTAATAACCTGCCACCAATCATCCAATGAAGGATAGGGATTGTCAGGGGAAGTTAACGCTGAAGCTTGTTCACCAACGAAAAGCACAAGCATTCCCCTGGCGATTTTTGATCGGATAGTTTCAAGGTGAGTGGACAACTGCAAGCGCACGTTGTCAGCTGAGTCCATTGTAGAATAACTTGATTGTTGGCTGCATTGAGTTAAACAAACAAACAAAGCAAATGAATTAATTGAACTGAAATGTACTGAACTCAGTGTTGCTGCTAACCCTTTTTGTGAATTTCGTAGGAGTAACAACTCGAGCCTTTGCTTTTCAATTCTCTGTTATTCAGGAAGTTGAGTTTTCTTAAAGTTTTTCGTCATCCGTGCGTTTAATTGGTTTTTACAGCGAGGCAGAGCCCAAATTTTCTCCGCGCTCTGTAAGAGTTTATTTCCACAGTACCTGCCTGTATAGTGTTTTTTCTGTTAAGCGCGTTTCTGCTACATGGGGGGTAAAAACGGTCTTGAAATCTCTTCCCTTTTTCTAATTTCATGTGGGAAGATCAGGGTGTATCTGTCCGATCCTTCGTCCTTGCTCTTTTTCTATCTTTCTTTTCCATTTTCTTCCAAATCTAGTTTTTGTTGCGCACCTTATATCGTGTCTCTTTTCCATGGAATTACGGCTGGCTAACTTTCCAGGAAAGCCCCAGAAAGGGGTGACAGAAAACATGACAACTGCCTTCCTCTCACTTTAAAAACCTTTTTTGCTAAAATCGTTACATTTGGCGAATTTATGTCGAAAAAAGCCAATTCAAAGCAAGCCGGTTGCTTTGAGATTTCCTTCTTAATCAATATACTCAGTATAGCCTGTGATCTGCTAGAAGTGAATATTGTCAGACAAGCAACTGATATTTTATCAGTCATGTGTTAAAAGAATATTTGTACCAAAGCCAATAATACGGGCGGTAAACGAGATTTCCCGCTTTCAAAGTATAGTACCAACAGCATTAAAAAATAAAATGTATAACGCTTTCATTGTTCCATATGATATTTTAGATATTGTTCGGCAGTCTCAGTCGGCACTTTTGTAGGGCTCCGAAAAGGCCACTCAGGATTGTTCTCAACCAGACATTTCTGCCTCACCAGGAGCCTCTAAATGAGATAAATTACAGTGATTTGTACAGTATCAGGTGCCATGATATGATAATCCTAGTTTTTAAGGCAAATATTAATGTCACGATGCCGAATTATCTGAGTGGAATGTGTCAAATAAGGAATGTTACTCATAATCTAGTCTGCGGGGCCGGATAAACAAACTTGTTGTTTCATACGTTAACACAACAATTCATGGTTTACTCTCCTTTCCCCGGAGTAGTCAATCGATAAATCGAAAAAATCGGTAAATCTGATTTGATTGATATTGACGAATCGGTAGAAATCGATGACACACTCGTTTCGTTTATCGCTTTATCTTGATTTTTACCCATTTCATCGATTTATATCGGAAGATACTTCTGTACAAGATACATAAGTTGTGATTGTAACAGTTTCCACACTGCATTTACGGTATTTTCATTTTGTGGATCAGTTGTTACTCGTGAATGTGCTTTTTCAGCTGTACTACCTGACTCATGTCAAATAAACAACAATGACAGACTTTCGGGTATAAATCGTTAAAATCATGAAAATCGATAATATCGATTTGACACAGCAATTTAGTTTGTCGATTTTCACCGATTTGCGTTATCAATCGATAAAAATCACTTTCAGGTTGCTACCGATTTTTATCGATTGACTACACCGCGGGGTCCTTTAGGTATTCATCAACAACTATCTGAACTATGCAGAATGGACCCACTGAGGAACTGACGTCTGCAACACGCAAAAACGAGTTTATATCCCTACACTGGCTTATGAACTCATTGCACCATATATTACAGAGAGAGCTGGCGTTTTGAACAAAAGCAAAACAATGCCAACTTGCTCAACAAATCGTTTGTGCGATGTTTCTGAGAAGAAGAAGGCAAGCTAATCAATTGTGTTTTTCCACGAAAGAACCGGCCACAAAATACGAAATGAATATTTGAAGGGCAAGAATTACAAATGTAGTTGTTTCGCTGTGACAAACAAACAACTACGTCATTGTGAATTGATCGAAGTTTGCTGAAATAAAGGTGCACGTATAGAAATTTTCAACGAAACTCTCGCATAGAATCGAATGTAGAATGGCTACTGGCATTGGATCTTCGAAAACAGTTATACGCGTAATACTACTCACTTTCTTTTTCTAACAATCGATCTAGTAATATAATCGTTAGCTATCGTTAACCTCCAGAGAATGACCTGTGTGATGATATTACACTGCCCGATGTCCTTAGCCGCCAGCGCAGCGCTTGAGGATAGCATCAGAACCACTAAGAGATCACAAAAGCTTTGCGATGTTAGATCTCTTGATTAGAACATGGCGACGTTTTCAAAGCCAAGAATGTCCACCACAAAACCCCACAATTTTAGGTCTCCTTTAAAGATACACTCCAATTTTGCTGTTTAATGTTACAAATTTTGCCTATTTGAAGCAAAGACGAAGGCGTTTTGAGTCCAAAATGGACTCAGTAAATCAAAATTTACGGTATAAACCATCGACGTCGACCCGGAAATTGTTATTTTAACTCTAACCTCTTTTAAGAGTTATTTCTTGCTCGCTATCCCAGACGATTTATGTACGAAGAAGCAAGCAGCGGCTTAAAAGATCACTAAGAGAGAAAGTTCTTGGCTCGGCTGTAGTGTCTGCGAGCAGAAATGTCAGGATGATCGCAAAATAGGTTCAGGACAAGAGATCATGATAGGACAGTGACCTATTATGGCTCTTGGTTCAGGATCAATGGAAATACATACTGAATTCGACCTCGGTCTTCCAGAAATCTTATAGTGAATGTTCTTCTAAGAAAGATAATAAATGTTTACGATACCTTAATATTACAAATCTTCACCTGACACGGTGCGTTGCTTGCCCCTGAAAATACGTTGAAAATAAAACCAAAAGAGATCGAAAGGAAACAATTCGATAAAAAGGGAAATTTCCCACAGTTTGCGTTTCACTTCACATAATTGAGGATCGAAGAGGAATATCTGCTTACTTGACACAAAACAAACTAGAGATGAATTCCAAGAAAACCATCATGATTTCCGTCGTTTTGCATTTTTCTTAAGCACTGACACAGACGTCATACCTTTGAGAACTAAAAGTAATAAACGATCGCCTAGTATTAAAGGTTTCTAGACACGAATACGGAAATGGGGACGGTTTACCGGAACGGTGCGTTTTGTTGAATAGATGAACAAACGGTTTTACAATTCAAAACCATTCAGACGGTGGTAAAATTATTTTCAAGAATATTACTCTTCCGTCATGGAATCCATAACCTGGAATCTGTGGAATCATTTCTTTGACTGCAATCGTGGTCAAAACCCTGCCTGCCAAACGGGAATTGGGGGGGGGTGGGGCTACCATTAACCATCCATTTGTTACCGCAGACTGAGAATTTGCCCAAACAGAATTTCTTAGTAGAATAAGCGATTTTCGAATTCAAGACTAATAACCCTATTGCCGGCATCAGAATAAATTCATGATCATGATTAGTCCAAGCTTTACAGGGACCATCTGGGGGCAGGGGGGAGGGGGGCGTGACACTATTTTTAATCTTTTTCAAAAAGCTTAAGCGTGTCTTCTCATCAATTTGTGCATTGAAACTGTTTCTGTTGTCCGTCGTCACAAATTGCAAAGATAGACATGGATTGAAATTTTAAAAAGGATGAATTGGGCAAACTTTTTCAAGTTTTTATCCTATGCTTGCAAAAATCACCAAAACAATATTATTATTACTTAGATGAAATTTAAAGGAGGCTCCTTCAAAACTCTACAGGAACTGACCAAAAACAGCAATCCTCCTGAAAAAGCCCCTTTAAACAGACGAACTACCTTATAGTCAAAAGTTAAGTCTGTACACTAAAAAGGTTAGTGTCGAGCGGTGTATTAATTCGCGAAGAGTAGTTACCGTACACATCAGTCAATTGACATCCCCTTCCCCCCCCCCCCCCACCTCCCCACACATCCTTGGGGTGCATGCGGAATTTACCTCGGCCAAAGTCGGGATTTAAAGCACATTTAACTACGCGATTGCCCCCTAACACGTGAGAACCCAGACTGAGTTTCGGATTGAGGTGTCTTTAAGTTGGCTCTAAAGCTGTACTTATGCTGGTTTTGGGACCGAAGACAAATTAGCGCCTCGTTTCGCTAAAGTTTCGGAAGCCGACTGAATTTAATCGATAAATGAAGCAGCGGTTCCAATGAACAGATACCAAGAAAGAGGAAAAAATAGGACTTTTCGGTGTTTTCTTGTAGGTAGAAAAGTATTTCTCTTATGAATCATAAAAGTTTACCAGACAAAAAAAACCGAAATATCTGTAATATTGTCAATTTTAATTGTTTGAGTTCTAAAAAACATAAAAAAGCCTTGTTAATAACTGACCTCTTTTTTTCAAAACATTACCTTTTCATTTTTATCTATCTGATACTGTAAATACTAAAACATTAATATCCCCGTCGGGGTCGACGGTGCCCGTATTGTGCTTGTAAAATGCTGGAAAAATGCTTACCACACGCAGCCCAAGCTCGAAATGTGCAATTATTTTTTCCTTTTCCGGCTTACCTTTTATAGGTTGGTAAACACTCAGAAATTCGCATAACTTGAAGTTTTCTATGAAACAGTTGATTTTTTTTCGTGCTTGATATGTGCCCTTAACCTATAATTTGCTCAAAAATTGCTCAGAAAGGCAAAAGTTGCTCAAAATCGGGACTTTTATTCGGGACAGGCATAACGGTGCCTAGCGCTAGGAATATACTACTTTTTTATCCACCACTATTCTGTGACCTCTCCTTCGGAGGATAGTTGTATAAAATACAAACAAACATGAAACAAACGAACGAACAAAGGTTTTAAAAAAATACTGAAAATATCTGATATGAACTTTTGACATTAGCTATATTATAACTTTTATGAATAAAAACAATGGAAGTGATAGAATATGCATGAAATGTTGCGTCGACTGTGCGATCCTTAACTTTATTCGCCTCAGACTTTGTTTATTCGTTCTGTTTAATTCCATATAAACCCTCTTTCACCATTTGAACTATTTTTATATCCGTAACTGGCTATACTATATCACTTCAATCAACACCAGAAACAAATCTTCCTCTCCTATGATTTTACTTGTATGTTTATACTTTGACCTTTATTAAAATTGGCAAAGTTTATAAAGTGCCTTTTGTTGATATGATACGCAGAGTTAATTAATATACGCAGAGTAATTACAGAAAATAAATTACAATAATGAACTGCGGTTAACCAATTCTAGCAGGTATTATTTAACGGTGTGGTCATTGAAAATGCTTAGGCGATTCTTTTTACGTAAGGTTTACTGAAGAGAAATTATGTTCCCTTAATTTAGTACATAGATAATAGAGATAATATGATTAGGGTCAATGACAGCACATGTCACTGGACTGTCGAGGTATTGTTATATTTAAAGGATGATTATGCCAGATTACTAAAACGGAAGTGCAGGTTTCAGTTTCCATGTTTTTAAAGCACAGGCAGGAAGGTGGAATAAGTTCAAGGCTTGACTCGGTAAGGAAATCAGTTTATTTTACAACTGACTTAGTGGGTTTTTTCTTTCACTGGTGCAAGGCTAATAAGTGAAATCGTGGCTCAGTAAAGCAAATCATAAAATTTGATTCCGACGCAAAGATGTTCTATGAATTTACCGAAGACAAGCACTAATCGAGCTCAGTGTACCAAGTTTTGGCTGGCGAGGTAGGAGAACCATGACAATTTTGAAGGTATGGCGAATGTGCTGTAGCTTTCCAATTTTAAGTTGAATAATCGATTTAAAATTGAGTTTGTATTTTCAGTCCATTCAAAAGTCAACCGCATGTGGAAATGTTTTTCGTATACGGGAGCTGTAACGGATTCTTATTTTGATGGATTTGTTACTCGCTGTAAGCTGTCGTGACTTTTCGACAATTTACACTTGTATTGAAGCTAGCGGAAACTGCCGCCATCTTTCGTAGTCAGGTTCAATACGACAAACTTATCATCTTACTGTCAGTATTTACCTTTAGGACAGCCCTACTGGCTAGTTAACGGGACATCAGTGGACACAAAACGTAAGGAATAATAACGTTTGGTAAGCTCCGGGGGGGAGTGCTATTTAAAAGGGGTCGGAATTCGGTTAAGGAGTGGTACATGAATAAAACCAAAGAACTGTAGTACTTTTTTTTTTTTGCGATAAAGACGGTATCTGTGTATGTGTTTCTTCCTCTTTCGTTTTATATTCTTTTGTTCAGTTTTCTGGTTTCTATATTTCCTCGCCTATAACATGTAACGTTAAGACCAAAAGCCATTATGGCTCTTTAATAATTAAGACCTTTATGAAAACTGTTCCTAATTAATGCAGTCGTCGAATGGGCTAAATGTTATAACAAAAACATCAGTGTTTTAAAGTGCGCATTTCAATCTGTTGGGAGCGGCTTTCATCTACGACATAAAAGTAGCTGTTTGGTTCTCTCCGCTTTGCTCGTCTTCAATATCGAACTTTGTCAATTTTCCGATCCAACTTTCTGTAAATAAAACTGTTTCATTTCTCTGGGTGTTGGTATTGATAATTCTCATAGTTTTAGATTTGACCTATCTAAGCATTGATAAACACGCTTCGTGCATTTACTGGTGTTTTTTATAAAATAATTCGATGAATGAATTACTATATGCATTCAAGTAAATTTTGTGTAAAGTAACCCAAAGGGCAACGAGTAGCCCGAGTATCAGGCCCCCCCCGGGGAACATCCCGGGGGGTACTAAAGAACGTTTTACACGGGACAAGAGCCCATTATGGGCCCCTGACGGGGAAGCTTCGCTAAAATCATTTTTGACAGCAAAGGTAGCCCTTCGCATACCTTTTATTGAGAAATTGTACCCACATACTAGTTTAGAACGCTGTAAATGCCCAGTCTTTAAAATATCAATAAATCTAAAGCCATAAAATGCGCCTGTTAGCTCTTTTAGGTCCTTTCACAGACCGCAATGGTAGATTTTTCTACCCTTTTATATGCTTCAAACAATGAAATCCGTACCCTTTCTTTATAAAAAAAGGTACCATTTTCGGGCGGAGCCTCCCTGCAGTATAGGCTATTATAGGCAGTACCCCCCCGGATTAAACTTTCCCCAGGGGCTAGAAGAGAGAAAAGTCATCATAGCAGTGGCGGATCCAGGGGAGGGTCCCGCGGAGCTCGGTCCCCCCTTATTTTTAGACTAAACTGAGGCCTGCAGGGCCGAAAAAAATTTGTTGGAGACAGCCCCCCCCTTATCTAAGGATCTGGATGACCGCCCTCCCCCCCCCGCTTATCTCAAGGTCTGGATCCGCACTGTCATAGTATACGAGACACGTAAGCGAAGAGTTAACAATCAGATCAGTTAAATTCTTTGATACACAAGCTTATCAGGTCATGGCATGTGCCATTATTATGCATATTTTCCTTAATTTTCAAGTCTTTTATCGAAAAAAACAGACAAAGGTGAAAAAAAAACAACAACAACAACAAAAAAAAACGAAAATATCATGTACCCAGTACAATCCTGAATTGTTTCTGAAGGCAACCCGAATAAAATTTGTTTGATCTTCTCCAAATTTTGCCCATAGTTTTAAGCTGTTGGGGTAAGCCTTAGTGTCATGATCATTGCCTAAAATTACGTGACCACTTACAATCAAGGACGCTCAAATTGGGTCACACTGCTCTGGTAACTGCCTTTCTTCTTCCAATGTTGTTTTGCAATGGTTTTTTGGTGGAATTGTCCAATTTCAAGGCCAACATTGAACAGAATGATCGAAACGGAGACGGAAAAGGACGTCGAGCACAACATGTAAGCGTTATTCGTCCAAT